>VYZQ01002878.1:177769-195610 GCA_013400655.1 Mystacornis crossleyi | reverse complement strand
CATAGTTTTTTTTTGGACAGAGAGCCAAAGAATTTGGACTTTCAGAGGTTTGGTTAAGAGGCATATTATGTGATTTAAATGTTATGTGTTGTCCAAAAGCAAAGATTTGACACATGGGAGAGGGAAGGGACAAAAAGAACACATCTCTGCACAGTTGAAGTTAATAAGAGAATAAGTTAATAAGGCCAGATGAAGCATGTGGAGTTACATTGCTGCAATATCGGGGCAAACAAGAAAATCAGGCACTACAGAAAAGGAAACAAAATTACAGCTCTAATAACAACAGAAATGAATGTAATTTGCTGCACAGATAATATATGTATGCATGGTAGAGCTTATTAAAAACTACAAATATTTTCTTCTTTTGCCTTCTGCTATTGCCCAAAAAATAGAATAACTCTATCTCCTTTTGTCAATAAATCACATTAAGGTCACTCTGAGGAGCAGCAGAATATAAACGTTCTGTATGCAAAAATCAAACTATGTTTGGGGCATAAATGTGATACAAGTGCCATCCAAAATATGCTTGAAAGAGAGAAATGAAGTACTAGTGCTTTAGATTTCACAATTTATTTACAGAGTGGAAGTCACTGAAATCTGCTTCTCCCCAAACTATCTGTTCCCAGGCTTTAAACATTCAATAACTTCTCAGCCAGGGAATGTGTGCTTTTTTTTTTCTTCCCTCTATTTTCTCTGTGCCTTATCATGTGCTAAATATATTATTGCAACACTTTAGTTACTTCAGTCCACAGCTCTGAAACAAGGCTCTAAGGATCTCAGAGATAAATCACTGATCAGAATAAACTGATTGTCTGTTCTGGATTCTCTTCTGTAGGATTAAAAAAAAAGCCCAAAAGATAAGTTCTGAAAACAAATCTGAGTCTGTTACATCTCAAAAGGCCATGGGTTTTCACCTTCAGTCTTTGCATTTTGGATTTTTTTCCAAGTCTTTGGTACAAATGGTGAAAGCTGCATTTTTCTCAAGTTGTAGGACAACTGCACCATGAACAGAATATACTTTAAAGATTGCAAGCTTGTGTTTCGATTGAAGTTTTGATGGACTGTGTATATCTCCCCTCAAACCAATATTTAATAACTTGCTTTTGTGACTTACTGAAGCAAGACATCTGCACTACTCTGCACTTTTGTTTCCAATAGATTCATATTTAGCCTGGTACCGTTGATAGATAGGAGAGAACATCTTGGAACAGAAAAACCGTGAATAATTCCAGATCTTCAACTACCACAAACACCTTCTTGTGATATCCTCATTCTCTACACCTTTTTTTTTTTTTCCTTTTTTTTTTAATAGTCAATGGATACCAGATTGGGGTTATGGACTTAATTAATTTTATGTCTGTGACATGCTCACTGTATAATTATACCAAGCTGCACACTATTAGATAATTATTTTTGGTTCTCAAAAGAGGAATTCAATTTGTTTAAAATTATTTTAGCTCCTTCAGAAAGAAAGACATTATTTCCCTTCAAAAAGGCATCAAACTAAGTGATAAAGCAACCCCATTCTGGTAATAAAAGACTATGGCACTGAAGTGGTTACAAACCATTTTGTTCAACCAGACTATTTACAAGTAGCAACAGGGTATCTGTTTCCTGTCATCTCCATCATATATCTTGAGGCAGAGAGATTGGAGCCCAATTACAGCCTGATATCTAATCAATACACACCTTATTCCTAGAGCAGGAAGTAAAGGAGGAGGCCCCTGGGAGCCAGAGTTCAAATTACTCCGCTGTCGATTCCAGATAGCAGCTAATGATAGGATATATTTCTGGAAAGGGGGGTGGGTGGGAAGGGCAGCACAGTTTAATGGGATTGTTAATACAAGGAACACATACGTATTTTAATTTAGACATCTGCTGCTGAATTCCAAAAACCCTACGCGAATCAGAAAAAAAAATGACCCAATTTGCTATTCCCTCCAATGGCTTTTGGGACTTAACTTTGCTAAAATAAAGCATGTAAGTGATAAGCTCAGTCCAAAAACCTTTAAATGAGATTCGTAAGCTACATTTGGTTAGATTCCCACCCCTGTCCCCCTTTTTAGCTGCTTTTTCATGAAGGAGACCTTACTTTCATATGGATATAGAGTTTATGGAGCTCCAGAGATTTTCAAGCAAGCCAGTGAGCATTTCCCTTTGCCAGCTGACCAGTTAAACTTACTCAGTTGTGTGCATGGACCCACCAAGCCAAATCTTGCACTTAACTGAAGGCAGCTGTCTCTTGACTCTGGGTCAGTTACTCACCCTTTGGGAGCATCTTTAAAAGATACATCTTGGGACTATCTGTCCCTGAGTGTCTAGTTCTAATTATGTCAATTAGCCAAAAAATAAACTCCCCTAGTTACCTATTAATTGTATTCCTACCAAAAAGCTGCCATATGCATAGCAGCCCTTATGAAAATGGTGGGGGTTTCCAAGAACAACCCTAACTCAGAAATGTAAAATATGAAGAGCAAATAGCCTGAATAATCAAACAAAGTCACATGCTACACTCAGCACTCCAAGAAAGAGAATGAAGCACAGGGGCATAATAAATCTTGTTAGTATTTAGCTTTCAAAACTGTCTGGATGGCTGCCTGGTGACATGGATTCCTTCTCGGTTTAATACAGGTTGGATTAGCCAGGAATTCATTGTCTTTTTCTAGAGAGCCAGACTACAGACCTACAAAATTGACAGTAAACAAAAGCAGGCAACAAAAAATGCATCCATGGTTTTCTGGTTGGAAGCACTGCTGTAGGCTCTAAGGGTCCCAGCTTCAGCGCCCCAAACAAGGCGGATAAATCCTCACAAGGACCGGCTCGACAAAGACCTTCAAGTTTCTAATTTAACCTTCTACATCCCTAAATCTGGTCTTGGATCGTGATACGCTTCAGTTCCTCCTCTGACACACTCGGGTGAGTAATCCTTCGTCTCTCCTATCTTAGCTATTTGTCCATCTTAACTACTTAGAATTCAAATTCTTCCAGCTTGTGACCACTGCAATATACTTGTAGAATACTTAGCACATTTTCAGCTTGAGATTTCTTAGTCTGACTCAATAATGCTATTGCTAGTACAGAGTTTCACATAAATGGGGCCCCAAGATTGAATGATACCTCTAAGTGCTGCTGTACTACAAATAAATAATTATATAATATACATAAATCTTGCATTTTTAATGTCAAAGTCCCATGAGACAGAAAAAAGATTTTAAACGAGACAAGAACTTTCTAATTATACTGCATGTTGATGATCTTGGAATAGGTACAAAAACCATTAAAGACTTTTACTTTTTTTTTTTGCCTCTTAAATAGGAAAAATCTTTTCATCAAACATAGATTGAAGCCAGTGATAATGTAACTCTGGCTTACTAAATAATAACAGTGCAGGGCTTTCTAAATAGCCTACTTCAAATAATGACTTATATTATCCTAAATTCAAAAGCAAACAACTGGGGAGAAGGAAATCGCTAAACGAAGAGCAACATTAAATTCCAGAGAGTGGATGTGTGCCGCTAAAGGTGTGGTCTTAATGGAATTTGACCTATATCCATAATTTTGCTGTCACTCAGCGCCAAGTCTCACGGCACAAAGACCGCAGAGGCGCGCGGTGTGAACAAAGCAGGGAGGTGCCTGGAGCAGAGAGTCCTGCAGGGAGCACGGGGATGACCCTGTACCACGAGCCCGGACACCTGGAACGGCGGCTCTGTGACTCCCTCTGGGAAGAGGTGGAGGTGCTCGAGGCGGCTCCATCCTTCGGTGTGGCTTGGCCTCTCCACGCTGGGGTAATCAGATCCTCCACCATCCTTGCAGCAGCAACCCTGCAGGCTCAGTCACTCATCCCAAGCCTCATCGTGTCTCGAGGAGTTCAGGGCACAGAAACAAAGAGGTGGTGGCTACCTACTCTAGGTCCAGAGCCCCTGGGGGAGAAAGCAGGATTATGTTAGTGAGCTGCTCTTATCCCAGCTGAACTGTTGGATGAAGTTCCAAAAATATCCTTGAATTGGCATTCTGCGTACAGCTGTGTTTATGAAAGGCAGTATCATGTATGTAAATAAATTCAGATGCTGCTTGAGTTATTTTAAAACAATCAGTAGAACACTAATCATTTTATAGGCACAATCTTATCCCAAGAAAGTGACAACTTGGTGTATATACATGTACTAGAAGTTAAAGTTACTGTTACATCTCCACAGAGACATTAAACAAGATGTAGATTTGTCTTAGAGCCGCATGAAAATTTGCTTTTGTTTTCTGTACACTTTGCCTACTGATACAAGCTTTAAATACAGGAACCTAAAAATCCCTTATCCATCGCTCTTTATGGGCAGCATTAGATGTACCTTGGCAGATGTGGAATCCTTTGCGTGAGGAGCAAAGACTCCTCCGGTGCCATCAGCTAAGGGGGAAGAAGATGAGCACCAGCAGTATCCCAGTCCCCACCAGTACCCTGGAGAGCCCAGGGCGTGTCCACGGGATGCCCCAGCCCCGCTGTCCTGGGCAGGGTGGGTACGTGGACCCCAGACAAGAACCAGCCCTGCTGCTGGGCCCTGGCCAGCAGGCACGTGTATCACAGAGCTCCCTGTGTTTAAATCCATTAATTATCTCCCAGTGTAAACAGTGGGAGAGCACTGCGGTTGCCTGCTCACAGGGAGATAATGCAGTTTAACCACTGTCTGCTCCAACTCCATCGCCGAACAGGCACAAGGAAGTTTGCAGAAATACCTGAGTGAGACGGGGAGACAACAAACACATTTCCTGGATTTGGCTCCTATCGGCCCAGAGCAGCTGGAGATGATCCTTCACCTCTGCTGGACTAAGTTAAACCATGGATATCCCCTGGACTGAGTCAATGGTGATGATCCCTCTGCCTTCAACGGAGCAAGGACATCACCTTAAGGGAGTCTGACCTTTGCACTTGTTTTCCTAACATAGGCCACAAAACCAAAGCTGTTATCTTGTTGCTAGCAGTCCCACAATAATCCCATGGCATCCCCTGCTTAACATTTCAGAAAGCAAAAGCCCTCAGCGGACAATGTACCAGTGTAGTCAAAATATATAAAAGGATACCCAGCTACATCTTTACGACACAATGTACAACACCAGAGTTCTGTAATTCAGGTGCCTGTTTTATTTAAACATTGTATACTATTCCCATTTATTCCTTTTTGACTGGAGAACAGTCTGGGACTGAGAGGGCATAATCTGCCATAGTTTGTTTTGTACTATGATATCATCTTTTCACCAGTGTTAGCCTCCAGAGATTACAAGTCTAGAAATATGAATACTGCCATTAATGATAGCTCTGGTTTCATTTACATTTTCCTTTTTGACTCCTGCACAGCAAGGTACACTGGTTGCACCACGAGAGTGAGAGAGAACACGGCCCATGTAACAAGGGGACATCGGTGGGAGATGGAAAAAGAGCTGAAACTTGCATGGTGAAAAAACTCAAGTCTATCTTGAATTTCATGTGTCAGCAGCGCAGCATCTCTTCTGACACAAAACAAAAGCTGGTGGCTAACCAGTGTCACTACCATTAACCTCATCCTCATCTCCAGGGTCCAAAGCAAGAACTGAAAATAAGGCTTTTCATAGCACAAAGTTCCCCTGTAGAAGACTACAAAACCGCAGGATTACAAAACGTCGATGGTTATTGCAAACTTCCCTCACAAATGCTAATGAATTGTTTTCTTTTTTCACTCCAATCCTGTTGTTTCAAATGAAAACACATCCCTGCTTTGTTGCTGAGCACTTTCTCCCACAGTGCCCTGCATAAAGACTTGCTTGTGCACACTCTGGAATGTGCTTATTCCAAGATGTTTAATTGTCATTTCTTCCACCTTACATCAGAAGCCTGTCACATGCATTAATTAGGTCCATAAAAATATGCTTGAAAACCCTACCATTTAAATACAAAATAGAGAGAGGGAGAGGGAGAGAGAGAGATGAGCACTGTAATTTCCAAGAATGACTAATGTCGTGCTGGAGTTAACTCTCCGGATTGATGGCCTAATTGCCAATGTGGCCAAGGTAAGGAATATGGTGAGATCTCTGGCTGCTCCCCAGTCAACACCACCTCACTAACACCGAAATGACAACTTTTAATCGATATTTCCAAATATGAGCTTGATTTAAATGAAAAGTTTGCACAAGGAACAAACAACAAGCTGACATTTATTGAATACACACATAAAGAGAGGAAGGGGAAACCAGGCCCAGCCAGACCAAGAGCAGTTCTGTGAGATTGTAGGGGCAAAGCAGCCACTGACAGATCAGCAGCTCAAGTGCTGAACCCTCCAGTCTCCAGCAGCATCAGCTCCAGATGCCTTAGAATAACATGTAAGCAACCTGCACAGTGGATTAATTTTAACTCCCTAAAGCAGCCATAAATTTAAATAAGACCCTTTCCTAGCCAGAAACCACAGGCTGGGTTGCCCTTTCACAATAATATAAATGAGGAGTAACTTCATTTATAGCAGTGGCATTGCAGCAAGGATTTATTTCCTGAGTGGGGAGTCACAGCAGGGAAGATGCACTGGGCTTAGAACAGTCCAACTCAGGAAACAAATGTTTAAAAACAGCTTTGCTCCTGCAGTAGCACTGACATTTCTGTGAAAATGAATGGTACTTTGTCTTGCCCCAGAGAGGAGAGTTGGTGGCCAGGGTATCCTAAGGGCATTTATCCCCTTCACACTCCCAGCCCTCCGACATTCAGCATTATTTTCTGTTTCCACTTCCAAGGAAAAGAAGAAAATTACATTGCAACCTCTAATATTTGGGGTATTAATATCCATTTAACTGTATTAGAATATTAAGACACATTTACAGCACAAGAAACATTCAGTTGGAGACTGAAAAATAAACTGAGCACCATCCCTTTGATATCACTGAGGCAATAGTGTAACTTGCAGAACTGAAGATAAAAATCAAATAAAATTTGAATTTAAAACTTTTCCATTTTCATGTGTTGACATAGTCTTTCAGTCTTGAGGGAATTCAACTGCTTGACTTATACAGCCCTGAAAATTGAGACTTATTATTCAAATACTAACTTAACTTTTCTAGTATTAATAGATTTCACTTTCACAGGGAGAAAATTCTGCTGTTTGTTCAGAGTGATGAGAGATCTAAGCAAAATGTACCTGGGGAAAATATACAAACAATGAACAGCTTTCTGAAAAACTAAACGAGGTTTATATGAGTATATCAACTAGTATTGTACAATTTTTATTATTTTAACATTGTACGATTAGTGGTAAAATCAACAGCGTTTGTCTTCACATAATTCTGATATCTGGAGTTAAAACAAACACAAGTCTTTCTAAAATACATATAGAAGTATATTCAAACCATCTCAAATAAGACATATTCCAGCAGGTATTTTGATGATCTGTATCCCTTAAATTTATAGCAACATTTATGAAAGGAGTTCAGAGTAGTCTAACACAAAAAACCTGAAACCAGCAACACCCCGGATAAATAGTTAAGCATTATAATAATCTATAAAATATGGTTTTACAATAGCCAGGGAGGCTATAACAGAGAGGTTAAATATATAGTTCAAAATAAATGCACACAACCTAGCTCAGTCTTCTCTCCCTGTTCACTGCTACGGTGTAGGTTTTTTAATTCTCACCAAGTTATCATCCTCCAGCTGAATGCACAGACAGCTGAACCTGACATCAGCACATACTTTGGGGTTTTATTTCAATAACCAAAAATTTTAATACTCAGATCAGTCAAAGTGAGTTCAGTCAGGCAATTAATGTATAATTAAGCTTAGGTAATGTATTTAGTAGAAGTCAAAGGTAATTGCTACACCCACTCTAACCTATCTGGAACCAGAGGTGGCCCAAACCCAGAAACAAGAATCCAGAACCCTCCTGCTGGGAACAACTCCTTTTTGGAATTCTTTTGGATCTGAATCTTGCTGGTGACCTCTCCCTCCCTGCAGTCTTGCTCTACCCAAGCAGATGAGGTTCCAGCAGCCATCCGATAGAATGTGGCTGTTTGAGCAAGGTTTGGTAGGTCCAGAATTGAAGTCCCCCTTCTGAAACTTCTCTCTTCCTCCTAAATAATTTCTAAAATTAAGATCAGATGTCATGGTCCTGTTTAGATGATTCCCTGCTCTCTCTGCTTTGCTTTCCCTTTGATTTGCTGCTCTGTGTTAAACCTCCACAGACATATTTGACAGCAGCACATTTTATGAAGCCAGTTCTGATGAAAAATCTGAGCTACAATGAGACTGAGATGTCCAAGGCTGGATGTGATGCTTGGCAGTAGACTGAGTCAGAGGCTCCTCTTTTCTGTCCCTATCAGCAGGACAGTATTTTCAACTTATTTTGTTTTTCTTATGCCTAAAATAGTTGTGGCTTATTGAGAGATTTAACAAGGAGCACAAGTCAATTTACCTGTTTACCAAGAGACTGCAGTGTTTCTAGAAGATGTACACATACCTGAGAGCTATATGCCACAGGATACCTAAAGATGCTCGAGGGGTTGCCCATACTTAATTATAGTATGTTGTTGTCTGCCGAATAACTACCTTTTTTATGAAGAAGAAGAAAAAAAGCTTGAAGAGGGAAATATAAGTAGGATGGAAGAAGCAAAGACAATTTTACGAGGATTTTAGACATTCATATATCCCTTCAAAACCACCAGAACTTTGAGCAACGTCAAAAAAGCCTCCTTTGATAAAGGAGGACCTCTCTGATCACCCCCATCTAGGTGATGCTGGTGTTTAGAGTCCATTCCTGAGATAATCCATCAGGGTCAAATCAGATGTCACTCCTGCTAAGACATGAGCCTCACAAGCAGTGTCTGACTGTGCTGCAGGGTCCAGACTTGCAGGGGCAGTCTCTGGGCACATGCTCAGAGCTGATTTGGCCCAGTGATGACGGATCACCATGAGCCAGCCCCTTGTACCACAAAATTGGACCAAATCAGAGCTAAATCCAAAATCCAGGGAATTGCTCAAACATCCATTGCCAGCACAGTGACCAGCAGACAGTCTGAAGCTGGTATTGAAGAGGAGCAAGACATATATGTTTTATTATAAAGCAGTTGCAAAATAAGTATTCTTTTCACAGTGGTCCATAACAGCCTGACTTTATTGTACTTTGGCCAGTAAGGCCCTTTCAATGTAACTAAGAATTAGACATTAGAGAGGAGCAATAATAGCTGGTAAGGAAATATTATCAACTTCATTTCATTTTCAGATGGGTATTTCCTATTCTGCTATCAGGTTTTATTCTGCTTGTGGAGTGCATATTATACATATTTTTTATTGAAACCATTGCAAAATTACCCACAGGCAGAGAGAATAAATTAACAGGCTACTTAATTGAGTTCTTTTCAAGATTCTTAGCATCCACTGCAGCTGAGTGAAATAGGGAGGGATGTAAAGTTTGCCACTTTATAAGCTGTAAGGCCATTTATTCTCTCAGCTGGCTCAGTGCAGTAGTTAATTCTTAGCCATTTTAGATTAATAAACAAACATCAATGCATTAGCTTGGTTACAGAACCACTGTATCCCAAACCAATGGCAGTTGCAAGAAAAGGAAGAATTATTCCTTCTCTACTGCTGCAGAAGTCACAAACCTGAAATCTAAAGGGTGGCCAAATCCTTCTTGATCTCCATGGACATTAGAGACCTAAAAACTTCTAGGGATCCAGGATTTTGTTCTTACCCTTTCATTTATATGCACAGTTGGGGGGGAAAAGAGTCATTAATTTACTTGATCCTTCCAAGTCCCAAAGAAACACAACACCTTTGTTTCAATTGTACTTTTCCAGAATCATTTTGAAAGATCTGTTTCCCGGCCCTAGTCAGACTGCCAGGCATTTTAGAACACAAAATCTTTCCCTCTTTGATTTGTACTTTAACATCAGTTAATTTCTATTTGTTCTTCCTCCCCAATTTCACTAATGCCCTTTTTGTATACGTATATTTGTCCATTACAATCTACAGAACAATCACCCTAATTGATCTGGTGTTAACCTCTAAGATCCAGACTGTTTTTATCTATTGCTCGGTCCCAGTTGCAGCATTAATTCCCTATAGTGCTCACATCTGTCACCATCGCCACCCGGCCCTTTTACAAGAGGCACCTCTCTAAATAAATGCCACTGTAAACCATCCTTACCAGAGGAGTGGAGGCTGCTGAAAAGCCCCCACTGTAACAGTTTGTGCCTTGTGTTGTATATAATGATAAATTTCATACAGGTGTCACATTTTTTAGCGGGAGGTGAGGATTGATGGGGAGCAGCAGAATGATCCATCATCAGAGGCAGGTGGCACAGTATTGGAATTTCAGAAATCTGTTCCCAATCACATCCACTGCTGGATGACTCAGTAACGACCCTATTTGCGATGCGTTACTGAAAATCAATGTGCCGCATTCAAGGTCAATGTACTGTTAGAAAACTCCTTAAGCACTGATGGATGGATTGTGTTCATTCAGAATAAATGTGAGAAGAAAGTGACAGCTGAGCATCCCAAGAGTTGTGCCAACTTTAAGAGAACAGCTTCCTCCCGGAGAGAGAAACACGATTCCCTCGGGGATTACATCATTCCTTATTTCCTTTGTTCTTTCCCTTTTGAGCATTTAGGTAATTGTTTAATGTATCTATCTTCGTGCAATTAGGAGACTTCAAAGTTTGAAGACAAATACTGATGAACAACAATCTTTATGGGCTTCCCTCTATGAATAATGTTTGTCCTTACGAAAGACTATCAAAGTTTGTAAGGATTAGGTAGACAAGAAGGCAAAACATTAGAAAAAGAAACTAAACTCACACACAGGTATAGAAAAAAGCCTCTCTACAAGGAGCTCTAAAGATAAAATCCCAAGTCAAAACATGGACTTGATTTTTCCGTTATTATAGTGGTGAACAAGATACTTAGTGTCTTTACATATCTTTACATATTTTTCAACTGTCTAAGTGGTTTTGCATAACTTTAAATGTTTTAAATTAGCTGGGAACTTGCCATGCATGGTAAAACAGATTTCCACTTATAAAAGATCCTTGCTTATAAATAAAGCTATCTCACTTTTTCTTTTAGCAATGGGGTGGGACATCTTATTCAACTAATTTGCTGAATATGAATTAATGGCACTTCAGAGACTCCTTCCAGAGGGATTCAGAAATTATACTACTTTTTTTCCCTGAGAAATAATGACATTGTCTTTTAGTTGATGGGGGAAAAAAAGTAATCATCAGCTTCCAAAAGGAAAACAGGATTGATAGCTCAAACAGGAAGGGGGAAAAGTGTAATTTACCATGTGGTTCACCAGCAGCTAAATCTGTTCACTTGACACAATAAATGATGTCAGGCTTCCTCACCCACTGTGTCAACAAAATGGGTGTTGTCAAAAACATTAAGACATCTTATTGACAAACTCTCAAGTCATTATACTCTTTGAAGTGGTTTTGTCTTCTGCCTAAAATTATTGCACCGACAGCATCGATTCATCTGATACATTGATAGTGCAGCAACAAGCTCCGGGGAGGATTCTGAGTACAGCCAAGGCTATCATCCAGACAAAGTTATTTTTACTATTTTGGTAAGATTCAGAGAGATGGTGGGTTATCAGGGACCAGCAGTTCTTTTCCTATATTCAAGCAACTCTGCTTCCACAAGAAAACAGTTTTTTGTTAACATAAATTAACTATAAAAAGCCCTTTTTTTTAAAAAAAAAAGGTAGCTTTGCATCAGGAGCTATCAATTAGGGGTTAATTGCAAATACATCATCCTAAACAGGTTGCAGCACACTGTTTCAGCCAGAATATATTGCCTATTCAAATACTTTAGGGAGTACAAAGCTTTCAAGCCTCCTTTTCTTACTCAAATAGCTGTACCAGTTCCCTCAGACCAATGATACAAGGAAAATCTGAGTGGTTTTGCCGAAGTGGTTGTGTCTGTCAAANGTGGGTTATCAGGGACCAGCAGTTCCTTTCCTATATTCAAGCAACTCTGCTTCCACAAGAAAACAGTTTTTTGTTAGCATAAATTAACTATAAAGAGCCCTTTTTTTAAAAAAAAGGTAGCTTTGCATCAGGAGCTATCAATTAGGGGTTAATTGCAAATACATCATCCTAAACAGGTTGCAGCACACTGTTTCAGCCAGAATATATTGCCTATTCAAATACTTTAGGGAGTACAAAGCTTTCAAGCCTCCTTTTCTTACTCAAATAGCTGTACCAGTTCCCTCAGACCAATGATACAAGGAAAATCTGAGTGGTTTTGCCGAAGTAGTTGTGTCTGTCAAAGAGGATTTGATCAAAAATACGTGAGATAATTTAATCACTCCAAATTAAGAAGCTTGAAGGAACAAAGGCTTGTCCAAGAGGTCAAAGGGTGAGCACGTACAGCAGAGTTCCTTGCCCTGTCCAGACTGCTGAGACAAAAAGGGGTGGTCAGGCAGGGCTGTCTGCACCGCTGCTGCCCAGCAGTAACTCCCACAAGTCCTTTGGACCCTTAAGTTTACCCCGTCACGGACCTTCCTTTACACCAACATCAAGCAGCAGTAACTCCATGAAAGTCAACACCACAACAGCAACTTACAATCAAAATGGAAGAAAAACCAAATTTGTATGGGATTGACTGCGTACTCACCCCAGGGGCGGGGGAAGACTAATTTTTATTTTTCTCTCTTCTCTTTGTTGTTCTGTGCACAAAGTCTCTACAAGTAAAGGGCCACACAGCAAATTCCAGCTCTGTTTTCCCTTCCTGTCTTTCAGAGGTAAGTGTGGTAGGTTCAAGCCAGAGGATGGCCCGTCCCTGCATCCTCTGTGACCATTGCTCCTGCTGTTCCCCTCCTTATGGGTTTGGCAGCTCCCAAATCCACAGGCCAGCAACAGGGACTAATAACCAGGTCTCTTGATCCCACCACAGCCTCTCAGACTGGCTACAATCCTGTGCCATTGAGCATTTGGCTGCTGTGCCTAATGCAAAGTACAGAGCTGAAGATAGAAGCAAGCTGAGAGTGCCAGTTCTGTCCACTGTGGATTTGTGATTAAGTTTTGCCATTAAAATACAGTATATAAAACACTAATTCAAGCCAAAATTATAGAGTTAGATAATATATGGAATTATCGTGCCAACAACCCACAATAAAAATACACAGTACAAATAAGTGAAAGAATCTGATGTCAAAAATATGGATAATGAAAGTAAATTGTATAAACGTAATTAATAAAGGCTTGGAATGGAAATTTCCAGTGTGTACTTGCCGAGCTTAGATCCACTGAATATCCACAGACTCTTCTAAATTTAAGCTGAAATAGTAATGACCAGCTTCTTATGTTTTGTTTAAATTGTATCTTTTATATCAGAAGGCATCTTGGAGTCTCCACTAAATTGTTTTAATTAAACTAGCCATTATGTTTTATTAGTTCCAACTTTACCACATTCAGATGAGAAATAAAGATGCACATAAACCCCAGACTTGGACATGAAGAAATCCATTCCTGCACGAGTATTCACAGCTGCTATCTCCTGCTGCCCCAGCTCTGCAGATAACAGCTACTGTTTTGCTGGACTTGTCATGTAGCCTGGAAGTCTGACAGGGCTTTCCTGTGATCCATTTGCAGCCTGTGCACAGCTTTGCTAAGTATTTGTTTTGCTTTGCTCCAAACCCTGAGCTTGGGTGGCCTTGGGGAAGGATTTTCAGATTCTGCTACTAACAAGAAAAGGTTTCTTTTGCATAAAGGATTTTTGTTTTAAAAGCACCACTGAAAATAGAGAGAGAAGGTGGTCAGACAATACCAACCTTTTCACAGCTTCTGACCTCCTGGCTTAGTGCTGCACGTGCATAAAGAAACCAAAATGTAAAAATTGACTTCCATCTCACTCTCCATGGAGGCATGGATGAACTAAGAGGAATATTTGCACATTGTACTGCAATATCTACATTTTACAGTACAGAAGCAAATGCATGTGGGTATTATTTACACAAACTAAGGAGTTGAAACCCTACCTAGAGCTCAAATTTTTTCTCCCTCTAGTTTTATTTTTATCCATTTAATGAAAGGAATGCCTTCCTACTATTTCCCATAGGATGGAAGATCATGAGCCATTGAGATTGAAGAAAGGGTATTTGTTCCATAGTGAGAATCCCAGCCTAATTTGGGATTGTAAAGGGTTTTTTTGATCACAGAATGAAAGGTTGCTACCCGTTAAATCCTCACAGCCTACTACTGTTGGGTAGCTTGTGCAGCTTTACACAACTTTAATGCCGAGGACACCATCCTGCAGACTTATATCTTGGTTTCTGATGAACTTTTTAAGAGATTGCAATCACACAAAATTCTATTGAAACATAATTTTCATCTCTAATCACAATGCAAGTAATTAGTAAAGTCTCTTTGAGAATCTGATGAAACCACATGGCTAATTAGTCACATGTACCACTCACACTGGCCATAGCCCAACAGAAACCGGATTCTGGAACACCTTTCCCAGCCCTTTTTCAGACTGAGCTGAGAAGTCCTGGCAGTATCTTGGTGCACATCTCTCTTGTGCTTTGGGGCTCCCTGCAACCTGGCCTACCAGATGAAGGAGCCACAAATCAGAAACAAGAGCTACTGAGAGTGATGCAAACCTCCAAATCCTTCCTTCAGTAAGTCTCTGCCTGCAACAGATGCCTTTCAAACAGACACACAGGGAGAAACAAATAAATTCCTTGCAATTTTCATAATAAACAAAACCAGAGTGAATCACTCCAGAATAACAACTTCAGTAATGTGACCTCTCTTCCTCTTTCAAAGAAAGCAAAATAATTTTGTACAAATTATAGGCTGCTTCTGCTGGGAAATGAGAACCAGTATTCCAACCGATGCAAAATATTAAGCAAGAGATTTAAAAAGCTGTCACCCCATCTCTACACAGGAAAGACACAACTTTTAGCTCTAAATTAGGACTACTTCCAGGCACCTCTGTAAAGTTGTTTAAATCGATTCCCACATTAGCCTCACTACATTTTTTAAGTCAGTTATGAGGTATTTAGCAGGAAAACCAGCAGTCTGAGGCCAGGGTTGAAGTTTGGCTCCACTCTTCCAGTCTGAGGCAGCACAGGTCTAACTCCGGGTGCACAGCAGTGATCCTTGGCAGCTGCAGAAGCTGGAAGACTGCTCATCAGGCAGAGGGGAAACACATAAATCCTCACTGGCTGCTTCAGTGCACAGTCAGATATTTGACTGTCTTTGCAAAGTCAGACAAAATTTGCCTGACTTTGCATCGATATGGACAGGGCCACACAGACCTTTCCATTTCCTCCAGCAGACGCCACAGTCTGGCCTAAATTCATCCCCTGTGTTTCCAGAAGGAAAACATTCTCTCCATTTTCTTGCTCATCCACACAGATCACGGCGTCGGTACAGCTGTGTGGATCATCATACTATCACACATACCTTGTGTTCACCCCACTCATCTCCTTCCTATTTACTTAGAGACTATTAAAGCAATTAGAAATATTATGTTCCTTCCAAGCAAGCCCCACAGAAAATTCTCTGCACTCTTTGTACAAATGATGCCAATGGAAAATGTTCCAGTGATGTCAGTGAGTGTATTATCAGCCTCTCTATAGCACGGCTTTTTGGGTAGTTTATGTCAGTAGGCTAAATTAAATAATGATTAAATAAGTAACTCAAAAGTGGTTTGGATGTGCTTCCAAATGAAAGTCTTAACAGAAGGGATTCAAAAGGAATAAGAGATACACATGTTTTGATAATCTGAAGTGAGCCAGCTTACCCAAAAAGCCACTTAATTACACCAAAACTGAAACATCTGGTTTAGATTGTCTGTTAAAAAATAATATGGTGAAAAGTAAACCACTTGGAGAGGAAGTATTAGCATTATTTCTGACTTAGACACTGTCACGACAGAAAAGTAGTACTTTTTTTATTATTGTTTTTGTATCTTCAGATGGTATACAAAGAGGAAACTCAGCACAGCAAGGAGTGCTCTTGCCTTCACTCGGAATCAGGCAGGAGGAGCAGGCCCTGTCCTGTTCCCAGCACGCTGAGGATGGCACTCACAGAGGGACTGCAATGCTGGGGGATGCCCCAGGTGCCAGGCTATTCCCTGTCCCTCGTGGATCCTTTGGAATCCATGTGGCTTTCTGATGCCCTGCCATGTTCAGGGTATTTTCACATGGAAAAAAGTACCCAAAAAACCCAACCTGGCAACTGTCTCCATTTTGAATTAAGAACATTCCTAGCATTTTTGTTGTCTGCTATTATTATATTTCAATAATTTTTTTTTCTCCCAAGTTGCAGCCAAGGAAAGGCAAACCTTGCAAAAGTGGTGCCAGCAATTTCCCTGCACATGCAGTAGGTACTCTCCAACCTGGAGATATCCAAATCTCTCCCTGGTACAGTAGCCTGGTATTTCTTAACAGTATCTGTAGCTGAAAAGTCACATTATAGCACTTTAGAACATTTAGAGCCTAAGGAAAACCTTTTATGTGAGCATTTTAAAGCTCAAAGCTCTAATCTAGGACTTGGTATATTTATCCAAGTCCTTAATTATTAATGTTACTCTATTGATTTGATACCTGAAACTCTAACAACAAAACCTGTGCAAACTAATTATGCCTAGCTTCCGAATTTACAGGGCTTTTTTGCTCCTCTTCTAAGTCTTCTTTTACTTAATCGATAGGTCTGATTCATAAAACAGTACAGAGATGCCAGAATTGAGAAATAAAAGGCATATTAATTATCGTATCAACTCTGCAACATCTATGTTGCTGAAGCACTTATTCACCTGAGGGATCCCAACAATATCCAAGTTCATCTTAGTTTATTATCCTAATGCAGGCAGCACAATCAATCCTAACAGTATTTTAATTAATTCAGAAATAGAATTATTTCTTAAAAAATCTTTAGTTTCTCCATGCAGGGCTTTGTAACACCAGTTTCTCGGGGCAGTGCAGCTTTGCCAGCTTTCTGCAGGAAAAGTAAATTCACCAACCTCTCATCCCCCCAGGCTCTTTCGTTCCTCCTGGCTGTCCTTCTGCAGCACCAGCACCAGCACTGGGCTCTGCTGGTTTGCAGATTTAAAAGAGGCCCAGATTCCCCTCATCTGCATACAAAAATACTGAATCAGTTCCCTAATACAGCAAATTTTGGGCCAGATTCTGGTGCCTTGCTTCCCTTTTGAGTAGCATCCTTAAGACAGGCAAGGTTATTTCTGGAGCAATGTTCATGCACAGGCCTGGCAAGATCACCATAAGCAATTTAAAGTAAGTTTTTAAAATAGATCACCAAATCAGTAGTATGCAGTTTTGAAAGCACATAATACACAATGTTTGCTGTACTTATTCCTGCTCAGTTAGTTATTTTTTCTTCATTTCATGCAGGTATGTAACAACATAGAGGTGGAAAGATATTTAATTGCCAACTATATATTTGGTGCTCTTTCACAGTCGAGATTATTAGTCCTTAACTACAGATCCCCAAACCTCCTCAGAACTGTATTTCAGAACCTTGCATCTCTAATACAAAACTGGTAAGTGAAATGAAAATTTGGTCCTCACATATTTTTAATCTTCATATTTGAACATCTATTTCACTTTTATTATTGTCATAGTCACTGGGTATATAGACTAAAGAATTACTTTCCTCAAATCCTCTGATCTATCCAGTTCTTAAACAAATATGCTGTAGTCATCTCAAATCCTCTTGCTTTCTAGATACCACTTCTGGTAGAAAAAATATTTTTAAAATGTGAATCAGAAAAGGAACACACAACTAAAATCTCTCCTCTTTTTTTTTTTCTTTTTTTTTTTTTCCTTTTTTCTATTTTTAGCTAACCAGAAGTAGAACAGCTTAAAT
>VYZQ01002878.1:155254-170992 GCA_013400655.1 Mystacornis crossleyi | reverse complement strand
GGGAAACACTCCTTTTTTTTCTCCACTTTTACTTTATCTTTTTTTTTTTTTTGCACCCTATTATCTGCACTCTTTCATCCCTCTTCATTTAAAGAGGTTTTCTTCACTACCATTACTATCCTCTAGAAGTTTAATGCAGAGCTTCTGAGCCTGTGTTAAGCAGGTAACTCCTTTGTTTTTCCCTGTTTGCTCATAAGTGCAGTAACATTTCCAGGAAAGATGAGCATTCAGGTCTCGTTCTCTCCTATTACTCAAACCTCACTTCCAAAGGTATTGAGCAGATTCCTTGCAGCATTCAAATGTACAGGCTCCTCCCTATGAGCTTGTTCCCCCAAATATTCAGTCTTAACACATTGAAAGCTTCTTGACTGATCCAATCCCAAAGAACACGTATCTGAGACACATATTTTAATTTGAAATTAACCACAGTGCAGAGGCAGGACTTTCCCATCTCTTCACAAAGGGCTGGACTCTCTTCGCCCCATGCTTTATTCACTGTCAATAAACACATTTTACAACAAGGGTTTTCATTCACTGAAGGTCCCCTCAGTTTCCTCCTGAAGCCAGGTGTTTCCTGGCAATACCTATTGTCCCACTCCTCATTCCCTCACACCAACTGGAGGGCTCTCGCTTGCTTCTTTTGTTCAGAACATAATCTGCCTCCATGCATGCTTTTCTCACACTGGGAAAGTATCTCCCATCTGGCCAGAATCAACCTTCCTTTCCTTTCTCACCAGCCCTGCCAGATAACAACGGGCTCATCCTCCCACAACCAGAGCCTACGGCTGCGTTCTCCAAGCAGAGCAGGACCGGCGCCAACTCAACATCATGAGCAGCAGCACGCTGTGAGACAAACAGGGACATTATTCCAAGTTTCAGCTTCCTCTTCCCTTTCATGGTACAGTATCTGCTTAGTTCATCAAGGCAGAGAGCAAAGTGCAGTCCAAAAACGTGTGCCAATATCCTTCCAGTGCACATTAAAACTGAGTCCCTCAGCTATCTGCACTAAATAAATCCCATGCACTGCACAGAGCATTAACCACTTCACTGAACCAGGATGGACAGGGCAGTGCACGCTCTGCTTCGTGTTGAAACTCTAATTCTTAAGAAGTCTTCCACAGGCTACAGAATGCCTGTGTTTGCCTCTACAGCAGCGTGGTCCTTGCCTGGTGCTTTGGGGGACACTGTGCAGGTCAGGGTTAACCCCAGCTGGGCGAGGGGGCTGCCAGGCCCAGCAGAGAAGGCACTGCGTGTCCCAGAGGAACCTTAGTGGCATTTTCTGCAGTGGCTGGAGGAGAGACACTGCTGTGGGCACCACCAGCCTGTTATCCCTCTCCTTTCCCAGCACGGGGCCAGGCAGAGGCTGTTGGCTGCACTGCACTGTTTATATGCACATAAAAAAGCCTCTCCAAGGCTGCTGTGATTCACACCATGGATCAGGAATTCCCTGTAATGCACATCATTGCTGATCAGCCCATGGGCACCAAGCACTTGATCTGGCACACAAGAGAATGTCAGCCCTGTGCTTTCTCACACAGAACAAAATGGGGTCTAAAGTCACCCATAATTGCACCTGATGATATAAAATGGTCAGAAAAAGAATTAAAATTAAATGCTAGACCTTGGTTATGTCTTTATCAATCTGGTGCCTTCCTCAACTCCCTTTTTTTACAGTTTTTGGTGTTACTTTGGGGAAGATGAGGCTGCTTTGTTTTGTTCTGATTTGTTTTTTTGTTCCTGCCAATTGTGTGAAACGGAACATATTTTGGAGGAATGAATTAAATTTTACAAAAGCTCTTCTAATAATATATATTTAAAAAAATAAGCAAAGAATAACAAGTATTTGCCCAGTAGATGAACTGTAAATGTTATCAGGCAAAGTAAACATTCCAACTGTAATTGTTATTGTAGATGGATGAATTCATAAATATGGAAACACTAAAAAATGGTGTAATACAGAAACAAAATGCAGTGGACTGAGGAAAGAATGCAGCATGCAGCAGGCTGGGCAAAGGCAGTTCAGAAAGGTTACAGAGCTAACAAGAGCACTGAAAACCAGAACTCTCTAAAGTGGCACCAGGGCTGTGGGAGCTGATGCAAACATTCATCACCTATTCACCCCTCAGGATGTTGTTGACACCAGATGTGAACCCAGAGGAAGGGATTCCAACCCCCTCTGTCCAACTCCAGACAATATGCCCTCATTAGTAGTCTAGGTTGCATTAGAGGAGCACTTTTGAAGTCCTTCTCTCACCCACCATGCTTTGGCCCATGGCACAGGTGGTTGTGGAGCACACAAATCCCTTTGGAAACCAGAGGATGTACTCCAGGGACCCACATGGAGTGCCACAATTCCTGACAAGTCCTTGGGCTCACACTCGTGGCCATCCAGACTAAATCCCTCCCTAAGGAGCCCAGCAGACACGGGGCTCTCTGCACTGAGTGCTTTCCTCCCACTGCACCAAATGGCCTTGGTGACACAGACACACCCCAGGCTGGAGCTGCTCTTCCAAGGCTTTTCCACAGGTTTCTCCAGAGGACAATTCACCTACAGGGATGCTGTTTACTCTGTACTGCCCTCAGTAGGATTTTTTCACTCCCATTCTCTTTCACTGCCAGCTGTGAGGCAGCATAAATACGTGTGATAAAATCAGATTGACTGACTTTAGGGGGTTTTGTGTTACTGGTGTTTTTCTTAGAGCTCTGCCTAGTGGGAGACCCCGCACTCCTGACATGCTGTACCAGATTCAAAGGTATTCTGGATAGTTTGACAGATATGACTGCATGTAAGCAGTGAAAGCACCAGCTGCCCCCCTCCAAAGGCACTCTGGGCAGATTCAGGGGAAGCAATGCAACCAAATTCCTGCCCGGCCCACGGAGCCAACGCAGAAAAGGAATTCTTCTATGTGCACTGCACTCACAGAACACATCCCCACACTGCTGTTCCGTGGGCCAGGCTGGGGCAGCAGTAAAGTGGAGGCCAGGCAGCCTGGCTGTGCCCTAGCACCTCTCCCGTCTCCGCTTTGGCAGTGGGTGGCATCAGGCCAGAACACCTGGCAAGGATACCAAGACCCCAAAATGGCTTATTTTCCTCTACCCCAGCCCCATTCACTCCCGATCATGGACCTGCTTGTTCTGTTTTCCCTCTGCTGCTGTTTTGGCCTGCACATAGATAAACGGCCTGCTCATCCTGCAAAGTCAGACAGGTTCCTTCCTTCCCAAGTGCTCCAGAACCCCAGTGGGATGGGCAATGACAGCAATGCACTTCTCATAATTTTCAGCTCATTGAGTTGCTCTATTGCAATCAAGCTGTACTTTAGGGAAAGGAGCATTTTCTCCAGCCTGACTCTTTTAGAAAGCTGCCCTTCATTTTGCCAAACTTCCATCAGTACTTACACCCTTGGTTTCCTCCACACAATGCATCGCAAGCACAAATATTAGCCCTCAGCTGATCTGATCTTCAATCATGAAAAGCTGTCTCAGAGCTAATGCCTGCACCCACGGTTCATTAGCAGGCAGGAAGAAAAAAAAGCTTCTGAGAAATAGGAAGGCTGGTCCCTTGTTCATCTGAAAATTTATCTCTGAATATTCAGTACAACCTCAGTCATTAGTTTCCAAAGTCACATACGGAGCAGATAGATGTCAAATCAATATCAAGACAGATAACTTCTTATCAGTGGGAACGGATACTGAGAAACAGCCTCTGTGTGATGGTATCATTTCATTAGGTTAGTTATCAACAACCAGTGCCATATGTAACAATCTCGTATAGCCCTGGAAAAAGCCTGAGAGATAATAGTCTGCTTTATAGCTTAATTCTCTGCACCAGTTAATTATATGGCACATTAAATCTACCTCAAAATAAACAAATATTGTAATTATAGCTAGAAAAAATGTATGTCATTCTCATCAACCAAAATTTGACTGGGGGAGCTGGGTATGTTTAGAAGTCTAAATCAATATGTAGGTCTGAATATGGATATTTAGATGACCAGCAATCCTTACATTTAAAGACTGTTGTGCTGAGCAGACAGCATTAAATCAAAATATTACTTCTTTTCAGAAAAGACATCCTTCTATTTTTGTACCATTTAAACAATCACTTCTATATTGAGTTGCTTTGCATACTTACTACATATAAACACTTGAAATACTGACAAATCCATACTTTAGATTCATCTTTACCACTTTTGCCTCATACGGCAGCACATGCAGTAAGATACAAGTGAATTAATTTCATCATTGTGATGGATTATAAGTATGCAAATCTAATGGATCCCCCAGTGTTCCTTTGCTATCCTATTACTCCTGCGTACAAAAGACTGCAAAACTTTCATTACATTGGCCCATCAGTCAAACACTGAGTCAGCTACTTCATCTTTCCCTGTCTCTCTCCCCGTGGCTCTATTTATATCAACGAGATGTTGGACAACCCTCCACAGAGCAGCAACCAAACCACAGTCCCCCTCCAGCAGCAAAGACCTCTAAAATCAGATTCATGAAGGCTCCTCTGGCACACCTCTGCTGTGGAGTTTGCAGGATGGGCTGGATCACGATCCATCCTGTGCTTCCCTTCTCCCAGAGAAAATAAACCCAGCTAATTAGGTTAAGGGATGAGTAATGTCACAGCTGCAGCAAATGACTCTCAGAGAGGAACTATGGAATAACTCAAGCATTTGAAGGAGTACAGAAGCAAGTGCTCTACAATAACCCACCATATATCAAAATAATAAAAAGAGACAGAATTTGGCAGCAGCAAGGACATGGCAGTATTGACATACATAGATATGTCCAACATAAATATTGCGAGATCTTTTATCAACAGTTTCTAAACACAACAGGAATGTGCACGGAGTGCAGCAGCTCAGCTCCAAACAGCACCGCGCTAGAGATGACCAGATTTTAGACGTAGATTGTGAGTGGGGTGGAGAAGAAAGGAGGGGGGAGAGAATGGTTTGCAGCTTAGTAGGTCACTTTCAAACCAGCAGCACTGGTGCCAAATGGAGCTTTCTAATTACTCTTATTTTCCTGCTGAAATTGCAAGAGGAGCACAAAAAGCTGCACAGTGCTGGGGTGATTCACATGTTTCTGGAAGCTGCAGCCCAGGCAATCCCTCCCTGGCACTGTGGCTGTTGTCTGTTGAGGGTATTAGGGTTTAGTAGCTCCAGGCTGATCTGATGAAAAGCAGTGACAGATATTCAGTCTATAGAATTGTAGTGGGGAAAACAAGATTTTTGCTTTTCAAACAGTATACTTTAGAAGTAACAAAAAGATATTGTTTTTCATATTTAAGCTCCTTAAAGTTGTTGATTCATAAACACTGTGATATCAGTACCATTTCTCTATGCAACAGCATTTGAAAAGTCTTCTAAAATTAAAAAAAAATGGTTTAAGTTAATTTTTTTCCTCCTTCTGAAAACACAAGCTTGAATGTGTGAAAACAGTCTGAGCCAGTACAAAGTTAGTTATTCTCCAGACCACCTATCTAGTGCCACACTGAAAAATCTGATTTAGCAATTCTACACATCCCTCTCCTACTGGGCATCTCCAAACATTTGTCCTCTTTTCTCCAAGACACACTGACAGAGTCCTGGCTGAGTAAAATATATTTTTATTTTCAATTGCTTTTGTGGTTACCATCAAATTTCTGGGAGTGGTTCCTTGCATCCTAGTGAGCAGAAATGAGGGAGCCACCCCCTTCAGTTCAGCCTGCTCTAGGTGTACTTCAGCCCACAAAGGGCAAGTCAGAATCCCCTGCCTGTGTCTGACCAGCCAGCTACTCTACACCCACCGCCAAGATGATTCAAAGGACTCTTGCCATGGATATCAAATTTCTACCAAACACAACCTTCAAAATTAATTAGCACTGCCTGCCCTAACCCACTGCAGATATCACACTTGGTACCTCAAAGTGAGCTGGAATTAAAATACTCCAAAGGGCCCTGAAATGCTCACAAAGACCCAGAACTTAATTGCTCATATTTTCATGAGCCTAAGTAGTGGGTAGGATTAGGGCATAAAAAGCAAATACAAATTAAATATCTAGCTTTTTATCCTTAACTTTAAGCTGATGTTGCCTTCTAATTAAAAAAAAAAAAACAAAAAAACAAAAAAAAAAAACCAGAAAAAGGAAAACAACAAGAAAGGAAGTACAAGAAATATTATGACTCCTTGTATGAGTCAGCTTTAATAAGAAAGGGCACGAACATCCACACTCAGAGCCCTGGGGACATTGAAGTGGTGCTTCTCATGCTCTTCTACACTGGCTACAAAGGAGCAGTCAACCACTAGCCCAGGGGCTGGACCAACATAACATGAGGTGATCCCTAAGCACGCGGTCAGTCAAAAAATTTTGGGAGATGTTGCCCTTGCTCTTCAATTCTGGGAAATTCCAGGAACATCTTTCCTCATCTGCATTACCAACATACCACTTAGGCTGAGAATTCTCCTCTGGAAAAAAACCAGCAGTGTGATGATAACCAAAAGGATGACTGTTCAATACACCACCCAACACAAGGTGGGGGGAAGTCTGAAGAAGAAAAAGATTTTATTTGAAAGTTAATTCCAATTCTAAATATTATTTACAATGTACTTTTAGCAATACTTTTGGGTGCATTAAATATTTGTTTCCTACAAGTTGAGTTGTTCACCCTTCCCGGAGTCGAAGGGGATATTTTCATGTTTTTCAAAACTTAACACATTCTGCCTGGGGGGTTTGTTCTACCAAAGAGGTTAGAGCCTCTGGAAAATATTATTCTGGTTTGTACTTCCAAAGAGGCTTAAGGATCTGTAAAAAAGACTATTACCTCAGCATCTTTTTATCCATACATTCAGCCCTACCAGAGTGCAAGGTATTATAGTTTAATTCCATTAGGAGACCCACCAGGAAGATACTGGAAACATCCCAGGGGCTGCTTGTTTAAAGGTGAATCAAAGCTCGCTGGCACTGAGCTGGAGATGAAGGTCATTTAGGCAGCCTGAGATTCACTGACTGCCCAGGTTGGGCTTCTCCATGGCTTTTTCAGAACTTCTCTGTCACTGGGGTGATTATGAAAACCCTGCCCCTCACTCCAACTACTTTGTTCCGCATGTTTTACACATCCACTCATTGATTTCACTGACTGGTTTTGCCATTATTGTTCTTCCGAGCTGCTAAGCAGGACTTTGACCTTTTACTCACTTATCCAGGCTCACCACACGGCTCCATGTGAGGTGTGCTCATCAGGCCTTTAAGTTCCAACACATTTTCAAGAAATGTCACGAGAAAAAACATCCACAGCTTTAATTTTAAAAATAAATGTAACATCACACAGATGAAACCCAACAGGATAGTTCTCACTGGAAAACCGATACTGTGCTACTTTAACTGGGCTGTAGAAAATGTTTAACACTTTTAGACAGAAATTCTGTTAATTGTGCAAGTTGAGATGCTTCATTTGCATCAAAAACAATAAGTTGGCAAGAAAGCTTGCTAACCGTGCCAGATCTAAAGGTGTTACCATGACGGTAAGAAGAATTGGTTTAAGAAACCATTTATTTGATGAAATTGGAGGATCCCCAACTTCATAAATCAATTCCCAAATTGCAGGAAAAAATATTACCTTTTAAATGCCCCTAATTGTTATTCATTATTCTAGGCCCTCTAAACCTCACCAGAGTGGTTTATTGATGATGTAGTCTTCAAAGAACATTATTCAGGCAATGGAAAGGGGGAAAAAAAAGAAGAAGAAAAAAAAAAAAAGAATACTGCACCAGCATAATGAATTGCATTGGACAACATCGAGAAGTTTTAGTTTGTTTGCTTTAAGCTAATTTAACGAAAAAGTGGATTTTTTTCCCCTTCTTATTCTTTCTTGAAGTCAGTTTAAAAACAAATTTATTTAACAGGAAAAAGGCAGGAATGACATTCATACAAAATTACTGTGTTCAAACTTGTAGGTTAACTCTTGAAATACCAAATCCTTCAGTACAAGACAGGGTTTTGTGTTCTTGGGGTATTTGTCTGAGGACTCAGCAGCTGAGGTATCACCCTGCTTCCACAGACATCACATGCGGCTTTGGCACTGGCCACAGCATGCCCAGGTTTTCACATGGCGGCTTTAAATCACAGATTTTTTGGACTGCAGAATTTCTCCTAAGTCAGGGGAAGTTCAATGTGCACATTAGACCTGATTTAGTGAAGGACTTCAGTGTGCCTAATGTTAAGCATGCAAATTGTCCTATTCATTCCACTGGGACTAATTCGCTGGGTAAAATATTGGCTCCAATAAAAGCATAATTCCCACTTAGGGTGTTTCTTTAGAGGCAATTCCTTCACAGGACAAAAGCAGACGGAGGTGCTACACAGATACTGTTGAGAAACTATAGTCGGGAAAAAACCATCTTATGGAAGAAGGAATAAAATCACATTGGGGGGAAGTTAAAAAGAACAGTATGAAGAGAATGAGAGGCATCCAGTGACAGAGAAAAGGTGCTAGGACAGAGTGAGAAAAACAGGGTTCTGCATTGGGCTTGAGCAAATCTGCTGGAAGAAGTGCATCTGTCCTGGGCAGCAGTTACACACCCATTGCAACAGCAACTGTACTTACAAAGGCCCTGAAAAATTAAAATCCAAGCAGATGAGACAACAAAACTGAGGAAAAAGATACACAGCCTTCCCCATAATGCAAACTGAGGGGTGGACACAGTCACCTCCAGCTCTGGGCCAGGAAACAGGTTCAAGCACTGGATCTTGCTGATCTCCACTGTGCTTGCCTTGTGCTGAGGCTTGAGTGCTGTCAGCTCACCCTGAGCCCCACATGGCTGTGCATGGCTGGGGAGGTGAGGAGGAAGACAAAGAGGAAGGCTGGACACTGCTGCCATGCCAGGCTGGAGAGGAGGTGGCCGGGCAGGGATCAGGGCCACACCATGGGGCTGTGGGTCCGCGTCTGACCCTTTACACTGCGCGGTGTCACGGACACCAGCTGGGAACTGTCTGCCCAGGGGACAGAGCAAGCACACAACCCAGCCAGGCACTGTGCTTCCACCCCTGAAATCCCACCCTCATGCTTCGTACAAAAATGTCTACTCTCTTGAAAAAATATAGGAACTAACACAGAGGTGGTTTTCTTTTGCACACAGGCCATGGAAGGGAACGTGCTCCTGAAGAGGCACTGCAAGCTGCTGAACTCCCGATATTTGGTTCACCAAATGCTCTGAAGCACAAATGAGTAACCCATTGAAAATCAAAGTTATTGGTGTCTTTGTAAGTGTCACTTGCATAGTTTCACTTCTACAACAGTCAGCTTCTTGCAATGAGCTCCCTTTTGGGGACAAAATCCAAAACAAGAGTACTGCCAGAGCAAATGAGCACCTGTGTCATCTGTTTGAAATGCATGAACAGATACTGATTATTTATAGGTCATCAGTAATGAGAACAATCCTTATCCTATGGCTGAAATTAAATAAAGCTCAAACTTTTGAAGGCAGCTTTCAGTGCAGGGGGTTCTGCACACAGGATGCTGTTTTGAAAAACAGGTACAACCAGTCTCAGCCTGGCTTTACTTATAGCGGTAGACTAAGATTTATTCTCAGTGCAGCTAATATTGCATTTCTAATGAAGCCATGAAGATGCCACTGGCATGCATTTATCTGTAAGAAGTGTTCAAAAGCACTTACTGGAGAAGTGGAAAATGTTTAAACAAAACACAGGTCTCCAACCAGAGCAGCATGCAGTCAAATACACAAAACTTCATCAGCCACTGGGGTGGGGGAAAAGCTCATATAGCACATAAAGAAGAGGGGAAATGTACATCCCAGGGACAGACTGAGAGGAGTATTCTCAGAAGTGGGAATTTTACATGTAATTGAAAAGTATTTCTGAGTGATTCAGAGGGAATACCTAGGAAAACAAACAAATAATTTCGCAGAGGAGGTTTATGTAATTAACACAATGAAAAAAAAGAAAGGAAAGTAGGTCCTTGCTCTCTTTCTGTTTACAAATCTTTCCTTGGCTTTCCTGAAAACGCTAGTAAAGCAATAGATCGGGATTCTTCTGGGTAGAGTTTATCATTAATTAGTCTATCAAGTAGGCTCTAACTACAGGCTTTGTCACCTTTAAATTATAGGGACATTCTTGTTCCTAATATTGGAACAAAGAGTGAAACACAATTTCAAGAATCATCTGTATCTCAGACAGGTCTCAGTAAAATACTGGCTATGTGCCCACGAACACAGAGGTAACAACTTAAATAATTATATCTATCCAAAGGAGAAGAAGTATCACTCTAGAGATTGAAGTGATTTTTAGTGCTACTCATTCAGTGACTAATACAATATTGGGGTACCCAAGATAAAACCACCCCAAGGGGTGAGAGCCAAGGCCAGGATTTCTCAACACAAAATCTCTCCCAGCTTCTGGGCAGTTCTGCCCTCAGTTAAAATACATTTTAAACAATGACTGCTTACATTTTCATATCCCAGCTGAAAACTCTGCTGATAGTTTCAGAAGATCTGTTATATCATCAGATCTGAACTGATTCAGAACATGCAAGGAAAAAAAAAAGAGACAGACTAAAAAAGAGAAATAGCAAAAGAAACTTCAATATTTCTCAGTCTTTTAGAAAAATAAAAGACAACATTGTTTTCTTTCCCTTTTATTACAGAATTTACCCTGGGACTGGGCAGATTTCAGACACATTGGCACACAACAAGAGAAGGTGAGGGGGGCACTGCTCCATTAATTTTCTCGCTTGTTCCCTCTGCCGCAATCTAAACAGAACTAATTCTGATGTTCCAGTGTGTGTTGTCTGCCTCAAAGTGAGAACAAAACAAAAGCAGCATTAAACTGAACTATGTGGTCATCCACACACCATACTGGTTTGGATGACTCTCTGTCTGTGTGGCTTTTTGTATTAGAGCTGGTATCAATGGCCTCCTTGTTGTCTGTTGAGCCCCCATGGGGTTACATGAGTACTATCTCAATTCAATAGCTTTTCTCTCCACCATTGTCTTTTAATATAGGTTTATAGTCCTCAAGGATATATGCTGCATTACAATTAGTCATAATGTCCAGCAGCTACTGAGGCTTATTTGCAACACAGAGTTTATTGCCCTTTGTAAGGCTGACAAAGAGATACTTGTTGAGAGCTGTACACAAAAGGCAAATACAATGTATGAATTTCTCAGCAATATAAAAGAGGAAAATAAAAGCTGGTCAGTAAATAGCTCTAGCAGAGCAAGGAGCAACTCTTCTTCCACCTCCTCTGGGCCCCGCTCCCGGCTTTCTCAAATCAATGCATCTCACCTAATTTTAAAGCAACATCTTGCAGAGACAGGAAAAAGTGACTCTGCAGTGTGTGCTCAGCTCTGCTTTCCACTACACTGTCACTGAAAAGAGATGAAGTGGCAGGAATTATGTTTTACACCCTGTGCTGGAGGTCTCTGTCATTTCTCAAGTTCAAAAACACACTGCAAGTCCTCTTGCCGGCACTCAATGCAGTCTGACAGGCAAAGCAAAGGAACAGACTTCAGCGTGACAAAATAAAGTTAATTGTGTGACGAAGGCTTTCCCCACCTCTGCTGTTTCAGATGCAAAAGGCATGGTTCAGACCAGACTTCCAATTTGCCAAAAAGAATTTGCACCGAGGGGCTGTCAGCAAAGCAAACCCAAACTGTGTTCCATTGCTCTGCCCTCTGTCTAAGAGCTCGTCAATAGTGATAGAAAACCAGACACTGGGAAAAAGTGGTCTTCTCTACACTAAGAGTAAAAAAAAGGAACAGAAGCTCACTGCTGGGAGAGAGTGCAGAGTCATCTGTGCATGGTTATTCATCAGGGGATCCTCCCCAGCCAGAGGATTTTAGTATTAGCAGTTACAAACTCTAAACACAAGGATCCTTTACATATCCTCATGTGTGTCCAAGTACAAAATATCCCTGTCACTTATCATGGAGTCAAAAGATACATAAACAAAAACCCCAATGCTTATATTTATTTCTCTCTCTCTGGTTCCTCAGCACTTTGGAGAATTCCTTGGACAGGAATCTGAGCTCATTAGCTGATGAGGATTTTTTTCTGCTGTCTCATGGCTTCCTTTCAGAGAGAGATTTTCAGCTCTACTTGCCAACTTTCTCTGGCCTACTCTGGGTCCTGCCATTAGACTGGGTTTTTCTCTTAGGAAATTATTTATTCCTTTCTCAGAGCTCTGTCTGTGTTTCTTGTTCCTCCATGATTTCTTTTTCAACAAATGTTTTATCCTCTTGCTTCTGTCCAAGAAATTACCAAAGATCTTATTTCCCTCTCCTGGCATTATGGGGGAAAATCTGTTCTCCTGACTCCCTGTTCGGAACAAAGGCATTAAGATGAGTGACTCTCCATGGTCATTATACTGCAGAACGTGACAGACCTTGTGAGAAAATGATGGATTCACTATCTGCAGCAACCCAGGACGCTCCCATTTTTCATACCAGCAACTTCATAACTTCAACCAGAATTCATAAATTGTACTTAAGGTCTCCATATCAAGACAGGCCACAAGAGTCCTCAAGGAATTGTCACATCTCTAAGGTGTTAAATCCATCTCTCGTTCACCAGGTAGCTGTGCGGGTACTAATGTGGAAAACTTACAGCAGCTTTGCAGAATCAAACAAGAGTAACGAGTGTTTTTGGACTCCACGTGAATGTTTGCCAATATACCTTTGACCACGAGTTTATTAACACAGCTAATTTTGTACCAAGGCAGATGTATGTGTTCAATGGTTCTTCATACTAAAATAAAATATTTCCCTGGTGAAAACATTTATTTTCCAATGAATTCAAACAGATAAATAACAGAGACACATCAGTTCAGGATAAAACTTCTCCCTTGTGTGTTCCAGGAAACACAACTTTTATTTGATCCTAACCTTTGAGAGCTGAAAACATTCTCTTAGCACTTAAATAGCAACATCATCTATTAGCTTTTCAGCCCAGAAAAGCTTTCATAGGGAATTGTAAATCACTGCTCCCTACAAGCCATGTGCTACAAGAACTTCAGTCTGAAAACTCCTGACAAATTGCTTGCTTCTTAGATATTCATTGCGTAGATCTAGATCAGATGCAGAAAATCACTTTTTTTTTTTCACATGCCAACCTCTTATATTTTAAATTCATCATGAAGAAAAAAAGAGAATAGCAAGAGGATATTAGGAATGTCTCTTCCTGAGCATGTGAGTTTAGGTATGAGTTTCTGTTCTATATTTCTCTGGCAGATATTAGCAGTGTAAACACTTGTATTTAAGCCTCCTTCTAGTCAAAGGCTTTGTCTTTAAAAGTTGTATGTGTGCATTAATAATAAAGCTGAAGATGTAAATAAAGATATGCAAATAACAAAAGAATATGTAAATAATAATAAAGATTTTATTCCTGACAACCAAACATGCTACTAAAATTTAATTGGATAGGATAAATATTCATCAGGATATTTAAATAAGGAGGAAAAGAGGTGTAAAATATACATAAGGATTTCCTAATAAATGTGTCCACACTTCAGAGGGGTGCCTTTGGGTGAGCTGTAGCTGGGATATTAAAAGATGTAGGTACATATAGATATATAGGTGAAACTGCCTGAGCTCAGCCTCCAGCCGTGCCCCCCATCCCAGGGGTTGCCAGGCCCAGCACCCACAGCCACACAGCCAAGATTAAACACTCGGCAGCCACACTGAGGGCCAGAAAACTCTTTTTTTGCTGGGCTTTTTTCAGTCTGCCAGACTCCATCCCTGCACACACCCTTCGGGAAGGGCGAAACACAACTCGCCTCCCCCGTGGCTCCTCACGCCCACGATAAGGGGAGGTGAGAGGGGTCAGGCTGTCCCCTGGGAGATGAAATAATCCCTTGTAAGTACGTTACTCATTACAGAGAATCAAAGATACACATGCAAAGAGCCTCAAAAAAACCTTACAGGGTCAGTTCTCATAACTGACCAAAGTTCGAAACTTCTTGCTCTGCTTCTCCTTTCCTGCCTTTATAAATGCACATCTCCATGCGTTGGTGTACACAGTCATCAATCTCCACAGGACTTTCATGCTCTGTGTATCACTTTCTCTGTTCTGTTGGACGTGGTCCTTTGCAGACAGGCTAGTCACAAAGGCACTTCTCACAATACATCGCTACACTTAACACAACAACCAGCACAAGTGGGGGAGAACAAGACAGATATTTGGAGGGGGAGTAGACTGAAATTAAAATTCAGTCACGGGAAAACCAAGCTAAGCCTAGCAAACACACATGGTCAGGATATTACAGAATGCATTTTTTTCTTTCTGCTGTTCACATAAACACTCCTATATGCCACCACAACTTTCCGACAAACAAAATCTTCCTTTTACAGCAGTTTAAGGCAGAATGATAATACTCCCATCATTTCATCCCTACACAAGCCCATTCCTCAGATAGTGTAAAGCTCTGTAGCATGACTTGCTTCAGTGAAGTGAGACTAATTCATCCCCCCTCCCCCTGAAGCCTTTCTTCTTTGCACTGAAGTTCAGTTTCACTCTGCTATTTCTGTCTTCCTAAGCAAAGTAAAAGTTTCCATCACCCAACCCACAGGATTATCTGCTGTCCATGAACTATCATTTAGGTGATAATCACAGCACAGGTTTTGGGAGCAGGAAATATACCCCACAAGCTGAACAGGAGTTCAGTATTGCCTGACTTATTCCTGATGCCACTCACTGCCGTGCACAATGGCAGTGAGGTTGGCCCTGTTCTCCAGCTGTTTCTTCATTTTCTCCAGCAGTGCGAGGTTCCTGCTTGCTGTTCCCAACTCCTTTCAAGTTAACTCCCTGTATTAAGTCCTGAGCTACTTAAATTAATATCCTCTGTAGTAATCCCCAAAGCTACACCACTAGTGAGCTCCGTGTTTCTCATATGTTAACTTTTAATATTCCAAAGCAAACCATGCCACTGAGCCGAGTGTCACCTTTACACAGAGACTAAATTTAGCTCCTGTTCTGTGTTGTCACCAGTGTCACTGTAGTTTATGGCTGTTTTGTTCTAGAAATCCACATGTACCTGTTTATAAAAGCTGCACAGAGAGAGCTTACTGCCTGGGTGGATACACAGCTGAAAAACCTAATTTCCCTGAAATAACAATTTTCTTAAAAGCCAGGAGTATAGCTTTTGTGTTGGTGGAGAATGAGGGTTATTTAATCTTAAAATACAGGAAGAAAGATGAAATAGTCACTCAGGCAGATATTTTTTACATTTATCACCTGTCATGGTTTTTAATTCTCAGATGAATCTTAGGCTAGAAAGCTGAAACTTCATTGCTGCTTTAGAGTGTAAGAAACTTCTGGTTACAGGGAACAGCCCAGGATAGGACTGGTTTACAATTGCTCACTTACTCCTGACACACATGAGTAAGACAGAGAAGATTGAAATTCCAGTTCAAAAATACCCTTCAGGGAAGGGGCAGATCCATCAGAGACCTGACTCTTTCCTACTGGGAAATGGCCATGCAGACAACTCCCAGAAATTCTATGCCCAGAAATTGCAAATTCAACCTGAAAATATCATCTGGTGCTCTGTTCTTGGTCTGTTACATACTATGTATTCCTCCTTGTTCTAATCATGCATCAAGTTATTAAAAATAGAAATATCGTGCTCTTGGGGGTTGCCAAATTCACAGCCACCAAGAACATGAGTAAGGCCCTTTACTTCATTGGTAGAAGTGCAAGAATTTGCTAAAGGAGACTTTAAGAGCTCTAATCCTTTTAGAGAT
>VYZQ01002878.1:117641-154923 GCA_013400655.1 Mystacornis crossleyi | reverse complement strand
GTAGAGATGGGCAAGTCCTTCTGCTACTGTCTACACTGTTTGTCCACTTTCCCTGGAGAAAGGAGCTTGGCTGCCTGTTCCCAATGGGGCTGACCTGCATGGCTCTGCATCCACTGCTCTTCATCCACACAGATGGAGATCTTGGCAACCAGTTATCTTAAACTTTTCTGAAAGCAAATATAACCCTGCTTTATCTCTTGTCCTTCTAACATTGTCTGGAAGAGGCATTGGCGTTTTGCTTTGTGGGTCCCTAAGGAGAGGGTAAAAGTATAAAAGGGAAAGAAAAAAAAGCAAACACAGAAAAACAGATAAATATCTAAAGTTTCTGACAAAACACATGGTTTAACTTAAGGAAAATTTAGACAGCGATCTCTTAGAAAAATATGTATTTAAGTTTTTCGCTATGTGGAGAGGAGGAAAAAACTCAGAGGAGAGGGAGATAGCAAACCGGAGATTTGAAAAATCTTGAAATTATCATGGTTCACTTCAGCTCTGCATAGTGCTTCTGACACCAGCTTCGAGGAGCAAAGTCCAAGCCCTGTGAACTCTGTCTAAGATAAAACTCCCTACTCGGTGATCCCCAAGCATCCAGATGATAATAAACACATTGAAGAATCTTGTTGGAAAGAGCCAAAAGAAAGATGTTTTCAAGAGATGACCTGCTTTCCCTTCCCTCCAGTTTTGGGTCTAGCAAAGGAGGGCTGAGTGACCCTCCCTGCCTCCCTCTCCATTGCTGAACAAAAGTCAGTTCTTCCTGCCCTTCCCACTGCTCAGTGCAAGCCTAATCTCTGGCCAGCATTCCATAATCACTCTGCCTTTCCTGTTGGTGTCTGTCACCTGAAAGCCTCACACTTGACAGACTCGGGGATCAAGCCCTGCATCATCTAGCCCTGCTTTTATAAAGTTATCCTGGTACTAATTCCTTGTCTTTTTCTTTCTTGTTCACAGGGATGAAGGGATGTTCTTCCTACCATGGACTTTCCTGGTAGTTTATTGGTTCAGAAACAAGTCGCACTTCCATCCATCAGCAGTTTTATATGCTCTATACTGAACTGTTTAAGCTTTCTTATGTAGTTTGATCCAAAACTCAATAGAGCTGGTAGAAACCAGCTTCAGAGCACTTTGGATTTCATCTGATTAAAATTAATTTCCTGGCATCTTGGCTTTGATTTATCTGCCTTGGTAAAAGTCACAAATAAACCTACACACATTTTAGAAAGAAGCTATAAGAGAGTATCCACATCCTCCCTGAAGACACTCAAAGCAGCACTTATATCTGAGTAGGAATTCATAGCACACTCCGAACGGAATTTTCCAGCATGAGACTTGAGCTCTGGAGACCTCTGTAGAGGCTTAATGACCTAACAGGGTAGTTGGAAATATAAAAAGGAACAAATATTTTGCAGAGCAACACAGCCAGACAAGTTGCAAGTTTTCTTTGTGGTCCAGATCTGCCCAAACAAGCCATCCAAAAAAAGGTGAGAAACAGCAGCAGATCCTGCTTAACAACCCATAGACTGATTGACCACAAGAAATTCACGACAGTCATCTCTGTGAAACAATCATCTACTACTACATCTTCACCCACCAGCACGGTTGATTCCTATCGACCTTGGGCAGACAGAGAAACAAGCACACAACACTGACAAATGTCAAATCCCCAAAGCAGAACTCAGATATCTAAACTGGGGCTTAAACAGAGTGAAGTTCTTTCCCTCGTCAAAGTTACCTTTAGTAGAGAGGCAGTATAAATGAAAGATGTAGTTGCAATTGGAAGAAACAATTTTGATCCAAAAAGATGTTATTGCACTTCAGGACTGTTGCTGTGCCAGTGTCTGTCTGGTCTGACAGTGTTCAGTGCATCACACTTGTGTGCACACTTTGAGATTCCCACGTACTTTCCTGAAATTTGGACAAAGCAGACAGGACGTGACAATGCAATAAATAAACTCCTGACATCACAGGGGAAAAAAAAACACCAGCATCAGGAAGGTCAGAGTTCAAACCCTGGCAATCTGGATCTGCCCAATTACATCATCACAAGAACCAGATTCCTCCCTCTTGCACCATCAACCACCTTGAGATTTTATGATCCACTTTTCCTCGGCTTGTACTTTAATTTAGGATTGGTTGAGGATTCAGGTGAAGTCTCTTCAAAAGAGTGAACCTTGCAATCTGCAGTTATGAGCTGTGTGGTGATGGTATTTAATCAATTAACATACTCACGCCACAGCCAAACTTCAGATCAAAATGATGCCTTCCTGGGCCGAATGATTTTAGAAGATCAAAACAAAAACATGTTTGGGACTATAAAATGGCGATTATGAAACCACGGCAACCTGCCTGTGCTGCTGTGTTCTTGCCATGTGTCCTATGGCACAGCACAGCTATAAACTTGTCAGTGGTTTCTTCTCCCTCATTTGATAGCGACCTCATCAAGTGTGAATCACGAAACCACATAAACTCCAACAATGCTGTCCTTCTACTGACTTCTCGGAACATAAACAATAATAACGTAAATATGACTTACCAAAGACTTAAGTAAAGCACTTAAAGGAAATCTATATTTTTATATAAACCACGGATGTTTAGTGAAGTGGTATGATATTTCTGCTTAGCTCTGGATAGCTGGAAATTATCTCACTACTTAAAAGCGGTATATTCCTTAGATGCTGAGAATTAAAGCCAAAATGGGTCTTTTATTTATTGCATATTTTTGTGTTTTCATGTTAAGAAGCACAGGCATGAACGTTATAGACTAGTAAATGATTCAGTTTATATCAGTTTATAAATGATAAAATGCTAGCAAGTGTCTTTGTGTGAAATGTGAAGAAAAGTTCATTTCAAACAGCTTGAAACGGGAAAAAAGGATAATCTAGAAGAGATCTTATTTGCAGTTTATTGACCTCTCTCGAGTGTTCATTTGGCTGTTGTTGGATCCTAACCTTAGCTGATACTGAATATCCTCAGATGGAACTGAGCAGCAAGTCACGCAATCCTCATATTTCCATCAGCTGATCAGCAACCACAAATATTTGTAGTTTGTGTTATCTGAGCAATAACGAAAATCCAACATGGAAAAACTCAGACATGAAAATCAATGTTGAAACCACCTTAAACCCTTAAGATGATAAAAGACAGAGTCAAGCCTGGAACACTGTCCTCAAAGCACCCCATTTTTACTGGTTCAATCCAAGGGTCTTCCAGGAGCAGTTCAGCAGAGAACACTCATGGCCAGAACTTCTCACAAAGCACCATGGCCCATGATTTATGTTTTATAGGCCCTCTCCACCTGGGCTTCTTCCAGGCTAATTCCCTTGCCCTCAGCCCGCTCCAAGCAGGCTCAGCCCTGTCTCTGCTCAGCACAGTCCTAACCCCAGTGCTCCCACTGAGCAATGCAAACACTGCTTGGATCATTCCAGTGAGTATCAGACTGAGATCTCAGCATCTGAACCGTCTGCACTGACTAAAGGCATGACCTAAAGGGAAACTTGGAGCCCTTGTGTTATGTTAGAGCAGATTTTGAACACGATTTTTGTCCTAACTGGTGAAAAGTGAACAGTATCACTGTTAAACAGGTGCTGTATCTCTGTGCCACTGAGTGGTGCAGCCCCTGGCACACAGATGCCAATCACACACCTCACTTCTGAAGCACAGTCTCAGGAAAAAGCTGCATGTGCTCCTTTTGAAGCACTAGGTAAGTTTGTAAGAAAGATCACAAGAAAATCTGGTCTAGCCAGAGACCATGCTAGGGCAAATCGAATCACTAGCTGTTTTTATCAAAAAATACAATCAAGGAGGAAACAGCAAATTAGGATGCTCACCACCAATTACTGAGGTAAGCAAGATAAAAATAAAGCAGTTTGGGAAACCTATGATTCCCTCCCACCCAACACTCACTTCCAAAAATTTGCAAGAGCAAAAATGAACTTTACTACGATCAAGAATAGCAATGAAAATTACAAACAGTACATAGCTAAACCTGTCTGCCCTATCAGACACAGTGTTCAAATAATAAACAAGGCTGAATTGTGCCAGCCTGAGGATCTGAAGTGCCTTCACACAGGTACTGTCACTGCTGACCCCAACAGTTGATATTCAAAAGAAAACTTCCACTTATTTTCTCCATCCTGCTTAATTGAATTGCTTAGCAGTTTCAGAATCTATGGGTTTAATCTAAGGAGAATCTAATTTAAAGACCACAGGGCTGATAAATGAAGTTGTAAAGAAATCATAAGGAAAACTAAACCTGTCAACAGGTCAAAATTCTGCAAATAAAAGGCCTATGGCATGGGAAAAGCATTTGCTGTGTTTCTTGCATCAGTCCCACATCATCTGAGTTCTCACGTGGGAGTCCCCAGCACTGATTCCTGCCAGCACATTTAAGGGCTGCATTATTTACCTAAAAAAGGCAAACCCGGGCAGAAAACCCCAGCAGCTCTTTTGCATGGGAGCTCTGTGCCGTGACCTTGGGTGAGCCGCGGGCTATTCTCCCTCTGTCAATGAGAGACAATGATGCTTCGCCCCTTTGACAAGTGCTTTGAGGTCTGTAAACAAAGGGCTGTGGATATTGAAATCCTGGGTACACCCTGCTTGGCACGTTCCCCGAGCTTTCGGCGAGAAAGGTGCCAAAAAACATATGGATAAATACATGCAATGCAGAGGAGTCGTTATTTAGAATATTCCCTGATCATTTGTTATTGCACACCTGGTAATTGAGTGTAAGACGGGGTTTTCTTTCTGCTCTCATTGTTTTTCCTTCTTTATTTTACCCACCTACGGCATATTAGAGCCATTTGATACAGACTAAAAGGTGGTATTTGGCCCATCGAACGACAGTGGCAGTACATTTTACTCCATGTTTTTTTTCAGGTTTGTTCTATTTTTGTGTTTATTTATTTGAGCCAGTAAATTATCTAATTAGTGGCATATATAGTTGAAACATGAGCTGCTGTGAATATTTACTGCACACTTGTTCAGGCATTTATCTAAATAGGTGGCATGCCAGGCCTATGTAATAAGGAATAATGATTCCTTAGAAGAGTTACAGGAAATTATGGAAGACAAAAAANAAAAAAAGGAAAAGTTTTGCATAGTGGGTTGTAACATCCAACAACATATATCAATTCTTCCAGAGATAGAGCAATTGCATAGTAATGACAAAAATTTTATTGTAACAAATAAATCAATACTTGCCCTACTGCAGTCTCAGATGTTACTTTTATGGATCTTCCCATGTCCATTACATAAAACTGCTCCTGATAGAGTGCATTAAATGACAACTTCTGGGGGGGTGACAAATACAGTACCACGTCTTTGCAGACTGTGCTCTACCTGCTATTAATCACTATCTCATTGCACGGGGATCCATTTATATCACTGCAACAACGGCGCTGAGTGGCTCACGGTGATGGACTGTGCTGCACAGGGAATGTTTGTTTTTGCAGCAGAGCTGTCGCCGGATGCCCAGCAAAAGGAAAATCCAAGATATCCCCAATTATCATTTCAGGAGGGGGAAAAGGCCAGCAGAAACCACACTGTGGGGCAAAGAATGAAGACTCCTGCCCTAAATTCTCAGTCCTCATATAAACAACACAGATCAAATTTTCTCAGGGCCCCATACAGTGCAGACAATCTCCCCCATACTATGAGAGCCACCAGTCCCTTTTTGTACCCAGCTCTGCAACATAATAGTTAAGCAATTTTTCATGATACATTAAGTGATTATAGCAGTACTTTTCGTGGATATCTGGTAGCTTGAATAGAAGTCAGACGTATTCGATTTAAAAAAAAATCTGTTTTAGATATATAAGATCACATAGCCATTTGGTCAAGCCATCTTTGACTGGCATCTTCTCTAAATACTGAAAAGGGAAAAATTAACAGCCAAATTCATAGTTCTGGTAATTAAGGAAGAAACATGAAGCCCAGAGAGATTTTATCCATCCTCTTGGACCAGCACAGTTAGCAAAAGGAGGATATCTATCCCTTACATCTATTCCTTTATTTCAGTCTCTCACCCTGCAGCAAACATGCCAGCAGGGACCAGTGCCAGCGAGTAATAGGAAGTGCCTTTGAAGTCCAGGGAGCACCAGGCGTGGGCAGAGAAAATGCCACTGTGACTCTCGGGAAAATTACACCTGTCAAACATGTCACCTTGTTTTACCTCACTTGTTAGCAAACACCTAACACGTTTCCCAACAGAACAGGTACGGTAATCCCTTCCTTTTCAAAAAATATTTAAGTCAACAAATATTCCTAACATTAGTATAATTTCTGATTAGTAGTGCCTTCAAGAGGAACTTGCAAGTATTAAATGCATCCTCCCATTGCTTTATTTCTATTTTTACCCTTTTCCCCCCTCTTCATCTATTACGCATTAGGCACAGTGTTACATCAGGCATTTCAGGCCTGTGTCATCATCTTCTTTACTCTCACTACAATTTGGGCATTATAATGCAAAATAATAGTGATACTGCACAGCATTCTCTTTTTGGGACTGCTACTCAGAAAACCAAATGAAAACAAACCAGCATTAGTGAGCGTCCTTCCCTGGCCAGACACACTCCCCTCAAACACTGGGATATATATATATATATATACACACTTAATATATACAGCTGAAAATCAAGGATCAAATGTTACCAAAAGGACACAAATGAACAAATATTCGGCTTAAGAAATTCTGCCCTTACTTCCCTGGCTTCTGGCCAGTTTCCCATTTCTCAGCCTACAGGTGTCACCTGGATAGCATTTTGCTCATTCCACACGGCCAGTTTATCTCTGGTGTGTTACCCACACCCTGTAGGGATAAAACCCCAAACCAACACTTCTGCACTGCTCTTCAGTAGGACACACAAGTTTCCTACTGAACCCAGATTAATTTATTCACCAGTATGCTAATTTCATTTGCCTATGGCTATTAGTGAATAACCTGAAGCCTGAATTTGGCACGGCTGTTAGGAGTGCCTGCAGTGATAAATGACCAAGTGGGTAGATCTACACGGGTTCTTTTTCTTCTGCATTTTAATTCATTAACCAAATGAGGTCTTAAAACCATTTACCTATTTCCAACCCTTCTGATAGATTAGTATGCATTTCATAGTCATCCATCTGATAAAAGCAAAAAAAAGCAAGACTTCCCTTCATGGTGTTACAGACAAGATTCTCTCCACCCTTCTCATTACTCAGCTAAACTCAGTTTTGTTCCCTTCGTGATTTTCTGTTCCTACAGTGATTTGCAACTGAATAACTCCGCTCTCTGAAGAGGCTGGATCAGATGCAGAGTGATTGTGCCAGGCTAAAATGAATGGAGCTGCACATCTCACGCTCACTGCCTCCCAGTTAGCTCGGCAGAGAGGTTATTTTCTCACCACCCTTTGGGATCACACAGCTCCAGAACAGCTGAACTGTTCACCTGGGGGCTGGGTCTGTGAACGCTTTCCACCAGCACATGCCCACTTTGGAAGGGATCCCCCTTCCCTCAGGCCTAGGTTTTCTCTGTCCACTCCCACGGGCATTAGAATTTGATGGCTTCAGGACGAGGGATTCAGCTGCAGGCTCATCTTTTGCCATGACTGCTGGGCCAGCAGGTCAGTGAGTGCCAGCACTGACCTGGGAGCATGGAGCAGGCACAGAATGAGCAGCAGGAGGGAAGAAAGCATCCCACTGGGCAGCTGTGTGGTGCAAATATGGTGAAGCAGCAGCCAGCTGGGCAAAGACCGGCCTGTCTGGAGGTGATCAGTGAGCAGGGTGAAGTTCTCCTGTTTCTGGCTTATTTGCAGCTTTGCCTCTAATACACAGCTGTCTTTCCAGTCATTTGTTTGGGGGCTTTTTGTTTTTTCTCTTTGATTTTAAATTTCCCTTGCAAGCCTTTGGCTTGTTCTAATAAGGCTTTTAAAAAATGTTTGCCCTGCCTACGAAAAGCACATTAACTTAAATTGAGGAGAGCAGAGAAGCTCCTAAAGGAGCTCTAGGTTTTGGTGCACAAGCTCCAGGAGGATCTTGTGACTGTCCCTGTCTCCTCCACATCCAGCTTCGACAGCTCTTCAGTTCAACAGACGTCATTGGTTTCGCTAATTTATCAGTGCCTGTCCTTTGAAAATCCAGTGCTTTGTTTAGACAGACTTGCCCTTACTTATCTTTCCTTTTAAATTCAAGTAAATCACCTTTCTGATCATTCAGTCCACTTCATTTTGGTTTTTTTAAATAAGTAGTTTCTTCAGAACATCCTCAACTATTTATTGGCAGCAAGACTGAAAATGTGTCACCTCCTATTTACTCAGTAAATATTTTGTCATTCTTTCCAGTGCACATGAAGAAGGCCCTCAGTGGTACAAAAATGTATTCACTTTTCCCTTTTGGGATGTTGCTGGTGGTGAGAGAAATGACATAGGATTCCACACACCAAAGCTGAACATGACTGGCTGCTCTGTTTGGTGACTGAGCTTTTCTGCTCCCTGCCAGCACTCCTTAATCTCACCTATAGCTCCAGCCTCTACCTGGATTTTAATGATGGCACTTTTGAAAAGGTGAATTTAAAACCCAGCAACTGCTCTCCTGCTATACCATCTGGTCCCAGTCGATTTTATGCTCTTTAAAAGCCCAGTTTTTGACTCAGTAATTCTAAGTATTTTTAGTTTGCAGTTGTTGCTATTCTACAGCTGGGATCACAATATTTTGAAGTAAATCAGAGGAGAATTATACCGTTCAGAAAGTAGCAGCAGATATTCAATGCACCTATATTAGGTTAATGTATTCTTTTTATGGATTTATTTTTCTTAGTTGAAGATATGCAGAAAAGAATGGGGAAAATAATAAAATCCTTCAAACAAGTGATTTACTCTAAATCAGGGATGTGTTTACCTGCCCTACTTAGATGGGAAAAAAACAAGTTAGCTAAATATTACTAGATATGAATATTTTTGTCCTTTATTTCCATAAAGATTAGCTGCACACGGCCCCTTGAGTAAACAATGTGTATTGGCTCATAAGCTCTATCGGGAAAAAAAGCAGCATTAAAGATGGATCTCTGCTCTCAGTGCCACTGCAATCACACTACATCCAAGAGACTAAAAGAAACAAAAATGTTTATTGATTACTTTCCCCATAACTTTGTACGAAGAATATTGAAGACCAGCCGGGTGTACTAATGACTTAACTTCTTTCATTTAGTTATGAGGACAGAAGTAAAAAGCAACAGGGAAGCCATTTCTGTAAAGAGAATTTGGATTAGGAAGAACTACATAGCCTTCATTTCTTTCAAATTAGGAATGTTTTCGAGCAGAGTAAGCAGGTATCCTTCAAAATAAGGACTGAAAACCAATTCCATTGACTCTCTGCAGTGCAATAACACAAGGCAGTGTTGTGTCTCCACAGCTAACAGAGTGTCTGTTTAGAGAGCTGTTTCCACAGGTGCCCCCAACCCTTCCAGCACAAGGATTTACATTCCACCACCTCTCACAGCTCTTCTCATTGGCTCATTGAACCTATGAGGATATTCATCCTATCTCTGAACAATTTTCATACAGCTACAACACATGGATGGGAGTTGGACTAATGGCACAGCAGATGTCATAGTTCTCTAATAAGACCATCTTTACAGTTCCCAAACCCCCACATCAATTCACTGTCCTTTAAGCATCTATTCCTTTTTTGACACCTTGGTTTCAGGTTAGAAAAGAAATATCCTGTACAACTGCATTCTGTTTGAGTTCACAGAACTTGAGCATTTATCAGTTACTCCAGTGTTTAAGGCATTATTCATGTCAACAGCATTTACTTGCTTTTCATCCTGTCCCCAGAGGAATAGTAAAACAGATTTATCTTTACTTTCTGATCTTTATTCTTCATTGTCACTTTATACAGAAAAGCTTCTGCTTTGTTTCCCTCTACTTCCACACAGGGGCTTTTTTCCTTGAAATTCAACCTTTTCGGGTGCTATTTTGTCCTATGTTAATCATCACATTGCTCTAATTTGCTTTGCCACTATCCATCTTATTCTGTATGACAAAGAGTCTCCGTGCTTTTAAATTTGAAGCTAGTCTTCAGCAGGAGAACTAGTTGTGGGTATGGTGATCCTAAAACACCAGCATATGCCTGAAAACTAGGCCTGCATCCACCCTGGTTGACCACCAGTGGCTTCCCTAATGATGGCTTTTTGTGAATTTGGTTCTGTTATTCTCACCCTCAATTTCATGATTAGATAGGGCTGCAGACATGGCTGTCTCAGGATATTAAGTTAGTCTGGGAAATCTGGGAAACAAAAGCCCATGTTTAGTCATTTAGAGGTTATAACAAATGGAAATCTGAGAAGAGAAGGCATTAGGGACCCCTGGCCTATGGCTAATTCCATCTTCGAGAAAAAAGCCATTTTAAATGACAATTTATTTGTATAAATGTATTTGATCAATAAATAGTGGAGTATTTACCAAGCTTCCCTAATAGCTGTTGCAGCCTTTATATATTATAGCCTTTCCTCACTGCCAAACAGTTTCATCGTCCATGTACTGGAAAAGCAGAGTTCACAGAATTTTACTGTAAACCAGAGCTATGCTACTCCTCTAACCCTTTTAGAAAGTAAGAAGAACTACTTTTACTAATAATGAGTTAAATTAGTGTGGATAGTTGAGTACTGTAAGCAGAGATGTTATTATGGGGAGGGGGGATTGACATTTGAACAAGTATAAACCTTACTCTTAAAAGAATCAGAGTAAAAATGGGCTTTCTATTATCCATAGCCCTTCCTGATGGCTCTTAAAAATAAATAAACTAAAAAGTATCATCGGTCTTTTTATTTTATTAAGAATTGGTCATCACTGTCCCATCTGCTCCATCACTTAATTCCAGAACATCTGAATGTAATATTAAATTAACCTAGCGTGGGATACTTATTCCTGTTTCTGTTTAAACAGCAGTATATTTCAGTCTTGGCTTGATCCAGTGTAAGTTTTATGGGAACAAGTATATTACTGAATAGAGTTTTTAAGTTTCCTATAACTATTCTATAAACTGAATGTGTGAATATTCTCTACAGCAAGTGACTCTCCTGATATCAGGAGCCCCATGGCAAAGTTGAATAAATGTCTGGTTATGGCAGCACAGCACAAAAGCCATCTGCCTTCCCATGCGGGTCCTAGAGCCAAAACTGACCTTTTGCCTCGTGCACAATTATTTTCTGAGCAACAACTGGAAGAGGCTCCTCATGGTGTGCCGAGGCCAGAACCCCACTGCTTCGAAACCACGGTAGCTGTGAGTCAACAACTGTCACCACGTCAATGAGATGTTACCATGTGGCTGAGGAATAAACAAAACAAACTAAACATAGATTCCACCAACTGAAGCTCATCTGAAAACTGCACAAGTTCAGCAGCTCGGTACTGAAGTTGTACTGAGCAGTCATTTCATTAATATTACAGCAGCAAACAAAGGAACCAAACTTCAGGCACCAACATGTTGGTCTTTGGTTTCAGAAGCACAAGTTCACTGTGATTCAGCAGCCTTTTTCAATCAAAATTACCAGAAGTCACTATTGCAGCTAAAAGACTCTTCAGGTCAGAGAAATGGGTCATTTTCAGTTAGAGATCACTTGAATTTATTTTCCTCTGGATTCATCTCAAATATCCAAAGACATTTTTAATTATATAGCAATATAGCAAATATATTTTGACTCAAATGACGTTTTCAGTACAAACATAAACAGAAACTTAATGGGAAACTTTGAGCAAGGTTTAGTCCCCAGATATCACTATGCTAATCCAAACAGAAGATTTGCCAGTGTCTGGGAAGGATTCTATCATGTGTTGTGTTACATTTTTCTCAGGGATGGGCATCTTCCCACTCTTATTTACTTCCCTAGAACTAACTGGCCTTAATCTGAGGCAGAAGGCAAACCTTGCATATGATTTCCCCCCTACCCAGACAGTCTCCTTTCAAGCCTGGTTGAAAAAAGCAGGTCATGTATGCATTTAGACCAGATCAGATATAATTACCAAGATAAATTATTTGTGNNNATTATTTGTGTTTACAAGAAAGGATTTGCCAAATAAATATGGGAGATTCTCCATTTTACATCTAAGTACAAAGACAGTGAAAAAATTTACAATGCGCTTAGAAAATGCCTCAAAGATGTTTGAATTCTTTTACCCATCACAGGGTGACATACAACGCCAGACAAATTTAAAAGCCCTAGGATGTAACTGGTATTATTTTATTTGCACAGTTTATTGCAAAAGAGGGAAATGCAGTTACCACCTCCTTTCCCTTCACTCAAATATTCATCTTAACTAGTGTTAAGATAAAGGAAAAGCAGAAAAAGCATTTAAAGAAAAGCTAATACTTATGGTCTTGGAATCAGAACAGAGTGAGACCATACATTTATGGTGACTTGCCAGGAATTGCAAAATTGCACTGAGCAGTAAATAGCTTTGCAGAATCTGAAACAACTGCAGAACCATTTCCCTGTGCTTCCTAGACACTGGTTTCAGCCAACACTGTGCCACACACGCGAGCTTTCCCGCCGGTCACATGCTGTCAACAAAATAAATGGAGAGTGATTGGATGGTGCCTTTTTCACAGCTGGACTATGCCAGGACAGCACTGACCATAACATTGCATAACAGACAACCAAGAGGAGAGGGAAGGAATGGAAAATCATGTGCAACTAAACAAAATCTGGGTGGTAATACTTGACAAACTCTGTACAAACCAGATAAACAGGAACAGCAGAAGGGACACAGAATTTTGGAGAAAGAAAGAGGACAGCTCAGCGTGAGCAGTGAGGTATCTTGAGAGGGATTAGTCCCTCAGTGAAGTCCCTGCTTCAGTTGGCTCTGAAGCCTCAGGTTGGACTACCTGACCCTTGGTGGCTTCACTTCGCAGATTTATCTTTTCAATTTGCACTGTGTAAAGCGTTTTTGAAAACATATGGTAAATGGAGACGTTCTGGAACACATTCCATATAATAAATGTTTTATGTTGCATAATAAATAACCAAATTCAATTAAGCTCGTCATAAAAGCCATATTTTGTGAGCATTGTTGGGAATTTTAACATCCAACACACTTTTAGAGTAAAACATTTTGTTTGCAGCTTCACAACAGAATGTGAAGTTAGATAGCCTGAAGTCTTCTTTCAGACACAAGAAAAAATCTGGATCTAATTATTGTAATAATCCTGAGAATGGGATTTTGACCTCTCATTGGTGCAATCCAGGAATGACTCTTTTGAATCTTTCTCTTTACAGCATTGGAAATTAGACACTAGACCAAAATTGGTTTGCATTAGATTTTGGTATGGTGCAACATAGGTGGTTAAATCCTAGCTTCAATGCTCCATTTGTGATTTTTTATTAAACTCATTCAGGCTGCCAGTATCTTGGAACAAATTTGGGGGACTATGCAATTGAATTCCTGCCTTCTCAGAAGGAAACAAAACTACAAAGGTCCAAGTGAAAAAGGATCCTTGAAATAGAATAGAAAAAACATCCTCTCAAGTTGGGCAGGATTTTATGTGTAGCATGTCCTTATTCCATTTTCAAGGTTTGAAATTTTGACAGTTTCAAACTGATGGGGTATTTATGGGGTTTGAGTGGGGTTTGTTTCTGTTGTTGGGGTGTTTTTGTTACCGAAAGTAACAGTCAGGTGACAAGAGAAAGGAAATTAACCTTTATTCTGTTTGGAGCAAAATTTCAGTAAGTATCCTACTAGTTTGAGCTATGAAAAGTAAGGGTTTATTACCAGAATTGTAATCAACATTGCTAATTTAACAGAAAGATTGGGAACATTTTCAGATCATTTCACTGTCCTGGTGGACTGAGATTTAAATCACTGAGAATGTGGAGTCATTAAAAACATGAGTGGATCAAGCTCCTTCTTACGGTTTAAGGAACTCTCATATGATACACAGTCACTAACAAAAATCACCCCAACAAGGACGGAGTAACCACCCAAGGTCAGAAGGATCACTATGAATATTAAACTGGGATGACGAAAGCCTAAAAACATGACTACACAACTTTTTTAAAGTCATCCAAGCTTGAGTTAAAGACTGCAGTAATAGAGACTCCATCACATGCCTATCCTGTTCCAGAATAAGTCTGTTTCAACAGAAGGACTTTATAACATAATTCATTTGCCTGCTTTCCCCATTGGATTCTGCTCTGCTATGCCCTGCTGGAAGCAACATCTGGACTTAGGAACAGTCCAGGGATGAACCTCGCCCATAAAAACAGGCATTAAAAAGACTATCCTGGGAGATGGCACACTTATTTCCTATCCTGAATCTCCTGTGAAAACCAGTTATTATATTTGCTATACCAGCTGTGGTATTTCAGTTGTCGGTGCTGTGGTAACCATTGCTGGATGACAACATTTTAGTGGCAGATACTTAAATTGTACAGAATAGTCTGCCTGCCAAACAGGCAGCAACTTGGTTTTCAGTCTCCCTAACATATGCCCAATCTACTCATTAACTAGAAACATTTTTCTAATTCTTCAGCATTTAAATAAAACAGTCCAAAAAGCTTAAAAGGGGAAAAATAGATTCAAAGTTCCTGGATCCTTTGAAGTTTCCACCAGAGACAGTGGAGTTTCCCCAGGTTTTGAGGCAGACTGTGGTCCTGTAAGATGCATCTCTTGTGGTTCACCCAAGATGCTATTTGGGAAAATATGGAATTCTGAAAATGTTATATTATTCAAGTAAGTTGATGGTTTGGTTTCTTATGATGCATGCAGGATGAGTCTGGAAACTACAGCAATCAATTGTGGCCGGGTTTTGGATCATAGCAGAGATTTCAGTACTGGAAGCTTGTCCAAGATATCCTATAGGCAGAGACTGAGAATTAAACTCTTATTTCCACTCATACTCTCATTACTTCTGCCATTTCACACTTTCCTTCTACTACCATCACACTTTTCTGGCTTGTTATATTTGGTACCTGCATCATAAGATTCCCAGGTCCGGAACAACTTTCTTTGAGATCTTTCTACATAGCACATGAATGGGGAGATATAAATATTTGGCCAGCATTAATAGATAGAGAGTTAAAAAAAAAAAAAAAAGTGTTTTACACAAAAATGAAAAGGAGCCTTTAAAACATTTTGCACGTAAGATTTGCAGCCCAGATTCGCAAAGCAAGAAAAATTTTTGTAAAGGAAACAAAACAAACTCTTGTCCATATCATCAACACTTCAAGGATTTTCCAGCTTCAAATCAGGATGGTTTCAGCTCTCCAGGCAGGAGTTTCTCAGACTATCCCTCAGTATCAAATTCCTTCCTCAGACATAAGACCACCAGCTCTTTAGTATAGAATAGGCTTCAGACCAAAAAACCCTCCGAGAAAAATTAATATGTTCCTAGAACCAGTGAAATGGGATTTTTACCAATGTAAATTCAGTGCAGCATCCTCACCAGCATACCAGGCTTCCATTCCAGTGCTCACCACCCCAAATTCCTTATTTTGATGTGTTTAATTTCTTTTATGAACGAAACCTTTTACTGGTACAGATGCTCAAGAGTTCACTCTGTTTATGTAGGTTACTGTGTACAACAAAAGATTAAAGGGCCTGGGCGCCTTGTAGCTCTCCCATTTGATTTAGAGAAATAAGGAGCAGCATCAAACAAGGAACATACCAGGTTTTATTATGTTTCATGTTGCCACATATCTTGTATATTTCATAAAAACCTGTAATAACAGGGGAAAAAAGCAGGAATAGAAAACCATTACCTGCATTTATGATAACCTGCACCTTGAGTATTAACAGACCTGCTGAGTTTTTAGCCTTATTCTCCCATGTAAATATAGTCAGAAGCAAATAACAGACAACTGATGTTGCATTACAGAAAATCGCACATCAGCTATATTATAATATTTTAAAATAATGTTACTACCTCTCAGCCATCATAGGCTATCAGCATTGCACTAGATTAGTTTTCTGAATTTTTTTCATCTTTGAAAATCTGGACAGAAGATTGGTTTAGGTCATACCATCAGCACAATGGGTTTGGTGATTTCTCAGGCTAAATTAAGGACATATATTTTTACCACAGGAGTCCAATTTTACCTTTGTTACAGAAGCTGAGAGCTTTGCTCTTAAACATGTATTCAAATTTAGCTTTGGTTGCATTTTTACAGCACTAGCTTGTGTGGTAGTGATAACACGGTTCAAGTTATGAGTTATCCATGTATATGGGGGCTTGTGTGCAGGATAAAAATTTACAAGCTAGATTGTAAAGCTGTAGTTATCCCAGGCTAACACCCTGTAAGCTCACAGCTATTTTGGCATATGAATGTTTTTGCTGGATTTGCTGCATAAAAAGTGACATGGTCAGTGGCAAATCTCTGATAGTAATTTTGCATACCTAAAAATATTTTTCCAGCAGAACTCCCTGGTTGTTGTGCTGGCTGACAGCAATATCAGCAAGGGACAAATCTCAAAACAGAAACATAAAAAAAAAAAAAAAAGAAAAAAAAGGAAAGAAAAAAAAGAACTGAGTAGTGGACCAGTTTCCACAATGGATGAAGGTGACTTTCAGTTTTACAAGGAAAAGGAGACCGACATAAGATTTAAGGACAGTTTGGTAAGGATCAGTTTCACAGAGAAAAGAATTCCAGATGAACTTCCATTAATTAATTACAGCTGAAGACACTGCACAGGATGCACACTCCTCAGAAACACACTGACATGAGGTCTGGAGTGGGACAAAATCCCTTTTCCAGTTCTGGAAATGGAAGGACTGACAGCTAAGCTAAAATTAAAAAAACCTCCAGTTGAGGCGTACACAAAAGCCATCGAAATTCAAACTGCAGAGACTTCCCCTCACTGAGCTTGTGCAATTATACATACACCATATACATATACCTGTAATTCTCTTAGCTCTTTCAAAAAATACCCCATTCTATGGTTTATGATAACATAAAATGTTCTGATTTATTTTGCAAGTCTGTGCAACACACTGACAGGTTGCAAAGCCAAAGGCTGAAGCCCAACCCCAGACATTATTTCAAACAAAGCCACAAGATCTCCGAGCCTCAAACTGGCAGGTTTCACCAGAAAGGTGATGATTTAAACCCACTAAATTTCACACAGAGTAAATGAACTGCTGAAACTTGGTCTTTAACCAATGCTTGGAGCAGACATCAAATTGCAGGGTCTGAGATGAGAAAGGTTCATCCAGAGGACACTGCAACAGGTCTGAGCCCAAATAGGTATAAACAACCAAAGTGAGCTGTACAGCTGCCTCATTATTATACTCAGATGGCCAGAAATGTATTTTATGTCTTGATGATGCTGTGTACAAGAGGTGGGAAAACCAGGTCTCTATTATGCAGAGATTTTAAAATATGAGCACATCCTTTAAAAAGTTTGAGGGAAAAAAAAAAAGAAAAAAAAACGAATTAAGATCCCACTGATACTGAGTTTATGTTAATTTGTATGTTTTACTTGAGTCAGAATCAGCAAGATTTATTTTTGTAACAGTTGGAGCTTTTCAGACATTTTCTCTCTCCCTTGCTGGGTGACAGCACACGAGAGCTGCGTGCAGTGAGCTCAGGCAGCTGAAGGGCTAAAAAAGACACTGCTGCAGTGCCAGGGCTGGGAGGGCTGTGCCAGGGCTGTGCTCCGGGAATCACACGCTGCACCCCCGGCAGAAGCACTGCAGAGCCACGAAGCTCAGAGACACCACTCACCACCTTGTGCACCCATGCAAAGTACGTAAAGAAACCCAGCAAGCCTCCCAGCGAAAAGCAGGTCCTAACCACATATCCCGGGGCTCAAAGCTGTGTCCTAAATGTTCCAACAGCCCTGTTACCTCAGGAATCTCTTCTGTCAGTGGGGAATTTCCATCCATTCACACAGAGGCCACTAAGGACCTGGAAATAACCACATCCAGTCCAAGTCCCGCTGCTGACAAAGCCAGTTCTTGGAGGTCTTTGCATCAGACTTCAGGAAAGCTATAACGGGTAAAAGCGTTTAAATACAGGGAGATAATATGAACTGAAAAGTAGATTAAACAACAACATTTCTGGATTGAATTTAAGATTTCAAACAAGCGTTAAAATATTTGTTTTACTAATGATCCAGGTATATAAACTGCACAGTAGACAAGTCATAGTATGTCTCTTATTTAAAAGCTGGTTCTTAAAAATTTAGTCCATGTTGGAAGTTAATATCCACTAATGGCTAATTTTAAATTAGCCATTTTTTTAATGGACCTTAGATTATGGGAAACACTATGTTTTATAAAACAAAGTGGTTGCAGAATTTCACAATTTTTTGAAAATGCATTTTGTAGCAGTCATTCACAGACCTTCCTTTGCCATAGGAAAAGTTATCACAGCTTTGTGAAACAATCTTTTCTATCAACATAAACTTCCATATAACTGCATAAAATATGACTGTCCAAAGGAATTTGCCTGCAAAGAGGACAATCAAGATTCCCCTTCCTTGGAAAGTAGCTGTTTTGGAAGTTTTTTAGATGTTTTACTGCTCATTTTGATGACAAATAACAAGGCCCACACTCGATACAATATATTCAGTTCCCAAAACCTAGCTGTCACTAAATCCAAGAACAAAACACACAGAACTCTGACATTAAATTGTGATTCATAGTCAGTGCTGGATTTCATTAGATTATCTCAAAATTTCATTATGATTCTACGTTTATTTGAGATCAACTTTCACAAATTATGATTAAGCCAGCAAAATCTAGTTCACTCCAAGCAACTGGTTTTACTACTACAGATGGGTAATTTCCTAATATATATCTTTTAGGTTTTATTTCTCTTAATACCACTGCTTGCCTCTGCATTAGAGCTTCTTTCTTCTTGCTGTTGAGACAACAGGAATCTCAAGATTTTTTTCTGCTGAGAAAACATGACACATAAAAGTAGTTTAATCAAGTCCTAGTTATTTTCAGGAGATATTCAAAAAGAGTGATTAGAAGCTTAGTGTGGTTTGCCAGATTACCTAGGTATTTTTACGTTTAAATCATGTTGGTGCATTTTCCTACATTAACAACCTAATACAAATTAATGAGGCACTCTAAATACCACTCAATGCAATACTCTTCTTTTGCTTAATTGCATATAATCTTAGTTTAGCTCAGTGTAATACTAGCTGCAAACAAATACAATGGTAAAGCAGTTCATCAAACTTAAGGAAGATCCATGCCAAGTATTCAGACCTCTTTCCCCTGAGGTTGGAAGTTTAAGATCAGAATAATACTGAATCATATCCCTACTTGTATTCCCATTATCTTTTCCTTCCTTAGTTCTTAAACAAAAATTGATGAAGAAGCCTAACCTCTAGATTTTTATCAGGCAGTAGGAACAGATCCATCACTTGGTATAAATCCACATTGTTTCCCCGAAGTCAATGCAGTTGTATTAATTTACTCGAGTCAAGGTCTGGGCCGCTGCTTTTATCTATTCAAAGCTACAAGTACCAGATAACAATCACTCGGGGATTTTTTTTTTTTTTGTTCCAAAACGGAATCAGCACATCAAATGCCTGTTTGATCTTGAGATTTTACATGTTTTATTGGCATAATAATTTGATACTATTGAAAACACTGGTTGTATATAAGCATTCACTCTTTTCCCCCTCTAATTCACCTGTGCTACAGAAGTGCATAGTATGTAGTTATAGATCTATAAATAATTAAAGTCTAAGAGGGTTGTTGGGGAAATTGTCTCAACTGATCATTAGCCATATTTCACCTGTCTAGACATATTTGCATAGCATTTATCCCCCTCCTAAAAAGGCGCCATAGATTATACGAATCACAGGTGCCAAATGAGCTTGGAGTAGAAGTTCCTTTCTCAAATCAGACGCAAGTCGCTAAAAGAGCCACCAGCCCCAAATAATTTAAGTGCTTTCACAAATTTCTCATGACCTCTTGGCTCAAGCCATCTAGAACACATCTCATTTCCACTTGACACAGGCCCCCATCTTTCTCATCTACCAACAACATTGATTTCCACCAGCATGTCTGGTGATTAGGATGAAGGAAGGCTTTAGGAAACAGTGGCTAGCAAACACCAAGAGACTGCCAAAACTCACCCACCAGCCTTTGCTTTTCAAGGATCCTTCTCCACAGAAGCCATTTTATACAAGCAGACTTAATGGTGTGGAAATACTGCCTTCGACAGCGGGTGCAACCAAGAGCAGCCTGAAAATGAATATACAAAGTACACAGAAAAATCCTTCCTCTCACGGTGAGAACAACTAATTTTACTGGTTATTTAAGAAATTTAAAAATTTGCCAACAGGTTATCTATGGCAACAGGTCAGGGTCTCTATTATCAAGCAAAATACTTCTTGATATCATCTTCCTCCAGTGCAGAACTCATTCCCATCACAGCTACCAAAAGAGCTTGCACATTATCTTACTTGGTTTACACCCTCTCTGCAGTAGATAATTCACTGTAGCTGAAGCCAGCACCATCCTCTCACACCCCACTCCCTGGCAGCACTTTTGGTGGTAACCAACACCTGTGGTGGATGTGGAGTTCAAGGAGAGCATTAACCTGCCCGGTGCTGGTGATTTACCCTCGGACTGTAACATCTCACCACAGCTTTAAACACACACAAATATCCCACTGACAGCAGCCTGTTCCTCATTAGCAATTTCACAGAGTCCGAAAATAATGATGTGACAACAAACTCAACAAAATTTGCTCTAGGGCACAACAAGAAATAGACAAGATTTCCATATTTTTGGAGGACAATTTACTGTACTTGAAAGAGATAAATTCTTTCTGTTTACATTAACCGCCTCACTATTTGGTCCAATTATTCTGACTACTTCAGCAATCATGTTATGCTTGTTCAAGAAGAAAGAAATAACAACAGCTTATCTTGTTGAGAGCAAAGAACAAACAGTAAAAAATCAGTGGATGCACTTAAGCACTACAGTTGTTGCTATTGTGCTAAAGAGATGATTCATGTTCTCATAGCAACTAGGGTGAAAGAAAAACGTTCTTCTTCTGAAAAGGATTCTGTTGTAGTGGTTAAAGAACTCTTGAATAATCAAGCCAAATGGAGAGGGGAAAAACACTTTCCTATAAAACGACGTGCACTGAACTCAAGGACATGTTGATCTTTGCATTATATCGATTGCCATATGTATCTCAGTTAATAATCTGCCACTGTGGTATGGTATGGAGTGAAGACAAAGAAGGACAGCATCAAATCTCAGAAAGCCCTTAAAATAAGGTGAACCTTCCAGCCAACAGCTGCGGTAACCGAATGTTTATCGAGGCTTGCTACAGGAGGAATCTCACACAGATATTCAAACCCAAATGCTCCTCAGTCAAAACCATTCACACAAATGATCAGTACCAGCTCTTCACAAACTGCCCCATACATTTTGCATTCACATGGCTAACTGGCCACAAACAGCAAGCACCAAATCTTTTCTGGCATTGCTGTCACGCCATGCTCGTGTGTCACTTCGCTCTCTCTGGATGCACATCACAGTCACAGCGCATCGCAGGGAGCTGGCAGGAGTGACAGAGAAGTTCGAGTGGACCGTGGTCACGTTAAGCTGACTTCATGGTTTCAGTGCACTGTGATCTTGTCCTCACCCATTGAGGTTTACACTGTTATCACAGTCAAAATAGATCACAGTTTGCTAGCACATCACTGTCATGTTTTATTCATGCTGAATATGCTCTATTTTTCCCCCCATCCATTCATGGCACAATGGCTTTCATAAAGCACTTGGGAAGTGGCTGCAGGCATGGAGGGCAGGCTTGTCCTTGACCTGTGTTTTAACGCTCTCCTTTGCGGCAAGCTTTAGTTTCAAATAATGGCCAGGTTGTGGAATTAGGAATCAATATTCAGAAGCACTGGCAAGAGAGAGGGGGTTTAATTTCCTGATACATGTCAGCATGACAGCAAGTTAGACCTAGACCAGGTAGCATCAGTTACCAGCACTACCTTCAGGGGCTGCTCCGAGGATGAACTTCCTGAGAAAGGATAAATGCATTTGCAATCAGCTACATTTCCCTGGCTTTACTCTCTTTTCCTCTCTCACTGTCTTCCTCTCCTTCATCATCCTCCTGTTCTTCATTCACTCATTGTCCCTCCTCAATTTAGAGGAGACTCAGCTGTCCTACATCCCCTCTGCCAGAGCAGGAATCCCTGCTGCTGGCAGGACCAGCTCAGCTTTGCTGGCCAAAACCTCTTTGGACGACAGCCACAGTAGCCAGAGGTAAATGTATTAAGTCTCTTGAACTGAGCGCTGGGCAAAGAATTACTGTAAAAATTCAGAGAATCCCACCCAAATGAGGGGATCCCAAAAATATGCCTTTTAATCTTACCAAGGTATGTTCCGTGTTATCCCTGCGAGGGAGTATTCAGCTGGTGGCCAACAGCTGGCTGCAAGATGGGCTGCAGCCTTTCATGTTTATTTCCTCTGCAAATTCGTGTTGCAACTCTGCAGCCACAGAGAGCTCTGTAAGCGACCTTTAATTAATAGTTTCATCCATGTAACACTCAGAGTATCTGCCCTGTTAGTAACTACCATTTTGAAACTAAAGCCATATTGGTAAATTCTCTTAGAAGTTTTCACAGCAAGTTTTGACAGCTTTAATACAGGGGAGTGGGGCGGTAGCAAGATATCTATCAAGATATCATTACACTATTTCCTTAAGCTTACCCAAAGCTTTTTAGGAACTTTTTGGAATGCCGTATGGTTTCACCATCCTCTCTCTACATCAGCTGGGATTTTGGCAGAGAAGCAGAGCTGGGTATCAAAGAGCACCGGGAGATGCTGGACTGACTCAGACATGATTCCCCCTGGAACAAAGCTGCTGTGACTGCTGCAAAGCCCTGCTGGCAAAGCACAACTGCAGGCTCAGCACTGAGCCCTGGAGCTTGTGGTGTGTGTGCTACAGCCATCTCCCCTGGATGTGATCCCTGCCCTGGCTGTTCACTGAGCGTTTTTGAGACAATGATTCAAGCATGTGCCTCCTTCAGAGTTTTCTAGGTATCCAGAGCTATATCTAAACTGACATGCAAATTAAAGCACTGCCTCGTTAAGCAAATAGGTTTGGAATTCATTGAAGCTATTATATTTTTCAAATATGGGTAAAAATATGTAAATATCTAATTAGGAAATATTCCTCTGCTCCATTTAAGGGTCATGTTGCAACAACTGAAATAACTTTCTGTGGACCAGATATTCGCACCCTGAAAAACTGGCCCATAAAAGATTAATCTTTGCCCTACATTCAGCAGCTTAGTGCCTCTTTTAGTTTCTTTGTGCTAGGTAACAACACCACCAGTAAACTTTACTCTAAAATTGCACTGGGGATGTATTTGTTGCTGTGTGACCTGTGCACAGGTGGGAGCATTCCTGACATGAACTTTTCTCCACTCCTGCAAGGTCTGGGAGCTCATACCCATTTGAAGTTCTCAAAGCACTTTTCCCCATACACAAGCATTTCAGAAATAGGCCAAAATGTCTTCTAGCTAATTTTGGTTTCCAGAAAAGTTAAGCTGCATGCATATGGCTCTATTATGATTAAATGATGCAGATCTAAGTACTCTGAGTTTACAAAAAGAAAATGGTTATGAAGTGACTGTTTTCACTAGCTCTCTTTGTGTGCTTAGAACATAATTAACTGGAGGACAGGCTTGCCCTGGCACAAGTCAAAAACTATTTAAAGAGAGATCTTTCAAATTAAATGTTTGAGAGCCTGCTTGCGGGTTTTATGGATTTCAGGAGGGCAGATTCACATGGCAGAGTATGCCGGGACGTATGGGAACAACACAAGAAATGCCCATTTCTTGCAGTGCCTCTCTTGCTTGCCCACTCCTGAGGAATTACAGCAGATGATTCATGAGGCTGAGGGCGTTCTGCAACACAGTTTAGGGCATCAGTGTCCCTTCCTGACACAATAAAGAGAACCTAAAACAGTATGGTTGGGTCACAGGAAATCAATCTTCTCCAGTAACAGCAAGCTGGATGGTTGGGCTCTTCCAGGGTGGTTGTTCCCCTGAGGGTCAGATGGGTGACCCCATATGGATCACTGCTCTCCTGCCAGCACACCTCAGCTCCAGGGAGGTTGCAGCCCCAAATCACTGGGCTGTGGTGAACACCAACCCCATAAACTCCTTCCTGTGACAGCTTGCCTTGCCCTTGGAAGGTATTTTACCCTGCCAAAGAGTTTGCTGTGGGAAACTGAAGGCATTTGGTTGTGGTATGACATGGAGCCCAACATGGAAAGAAGCTCCATCTTTTTCCTTTATCACACCAAGATGATGAAGTTTAACTCACTTGGACCTAATTTTCCACTGCCAACAGCACAGTACTTATTAAACCAGCATCAATTTCCTTGCATGCATTGTACTGTAGTTTAAAACAGGCTTTTTGTTAGTGTTAGCATCAGTATATTGCAGTGCCTGCCACCCTCCAGGCCAAGCTAAGCCAAGCGACACAATTTTCCTGGAGATTTCAGTGTTCAAGGGATTTCTCAAGTCTGGTTGAATTTACTGAGAACCAGCATAAATTATTCTGGATGGCTTCTAGGGGCAGAAAATGCTCTTGAAAGCAGTGGCCCTTTTTGCCTAGAAGATGAATTCTCAAATGCTCATTTTGGACACAAGTCAGATCTGCTACCATGGTGGCACCACTAGGAAAGCAAAAGTTGAAGCTTGATAGCAAACATGCCCTGGGTTTTTTTGCCCTATACTTTTTTCAATATTATTTTATTTCATTCTCTCTCTGAGCATGCTAACTTATTAATGTTGTGGTAGGGATATGATCCAAGCCAAGGTGAATAAGGGTAACGGCTGCTGAAACAATTGGTTCCCAGGCCTCCAACATGTTCATACCACTAGCTTTGTGCACAGTAAAAACAAACAAACAAACAAAATTTTAAAAATTCCACAGTTAGGTGTCAACCACACCAGTCTCCTGATATATCACACTACACAGCTACATGACCACTAATGTCTGACCCAAGGGAAGCAGAAATGTGTTTCTGGGCGCAGGGATGGGTTTCTTCTCCTCAAAAGTTGTGGCGTAAAAAAAAATCAGGCTTTGGCTTGTACACAGCAGACCTTCTTGGTAAACCCTACTGGAAGAAGGCCTAAATTAGCCTTACTAAGACTAATTTTTCAGAGAATTCACCTTTGTCCCCTCTTCCCTCCAGAACAACCTTGAAATCACTGCTGAAATGCCTTTGGCAGAAAGGAAACACATTTCTGCTTGGCTGCCCCGATCAGATCTTGAGTGGCATGGATTACATGGAGTCCAGTCAGGAAACGCAGGGATCTTCTGCTTTAGCCAGATATATCCAGACCTGGAGGTCTGCTACAGCTGTGTCGGCAATTCAGCGAGTGGCAGTGCCAGAAATTAAATACAATATCGCTTTTTTTGGCTGCCAAAGTAGCTCTAAGGAACCATTTACACTGTACTGCAGAGTCCAAAATGTGGGAGGTATTGCCCAGAATGCAAGTGAAAATGTGACTTTAGAACTGCACGTTGGCAACCAGCCTTCCCACTGCAAACAAAAAAAAGGCCAAGACCATTCCCAGGATGAAACAAGGAGGGTTGACTCCCCATCAGTGTTAGTAAAACCTGAAAGTAAACCAATCACCATAACCGTGACAGGAACAGTATGGCCATAATGAGATGTGCTGTCCTTCTCAGAGCTTTGGGCTGAAAAAAATTTACATGAAGTGGGCTTTTGGAAAGCCCTCTCTTCTAAATGGGGTGCCACTTATACATTAGTTTCTGTAGGAATACTTCGGGTTTGAGCCACAGAGAGCCAGGTCTTTGTTTTATCACAAGTTCCTCTTAGGCCAACACAAAACCACCAGGAGCAAATGAACGATTCCCACAAACTGTGATTTAACTTTCAGTCAGTCCCTTTAGGGATCTGTTTTCCACTCATTTTCTCTCTCCCATGATATTCACTTGGATCAGTTCAGTCTTTAAAGATGGTTTGCATAGTGTAAGAAATATATTTCTCACAAAAGGAGGCTGCTCCTTTCTCCAAGCACTGCTCTTTGGACATTAGGTTTGTACTATTTCTCATAGCTATCCTCTGCAAGTTACTCTTTACCAGAAGTATTATTCCACAATGCTCTCAAGTCCAGTAAGATTATCTGGTGGGTACAATACTACTTATCATGGCATCTCAATCCACTTTTATGAAGTAACATAAGTAAAAGTAAAAACGTCCAGAAGCATCACACAGGGGAAATGCATCATTACATTTTCTATTGCTGAAAAAACAGCACCGCCTTTCTCTTCCACACATTCAAAAAAAGTAAGAGGGAAGAACATCAAACCAATTTTCCCTTCTATTTTTTAAAGGATAAAACAGCTTCTACCAGATATACTTGCAGAACTGGAGGAGTATTTCTCAGGGAAAAAAAAAAAACTATCTGGCACATTTACTGCTGGGCATCCTGAACAGAGTTACCTTGATAAAACTGCTCCTTGGTATTCCCATTTGCTAAAAACGCAGAAAGTTCCTTCTATTCACCTTTGTGTCCCATTCATAAGTGAACTGCTTAAACAACTCTCCATTCCAAGCTGTCTCCCTGACTAATAACTTCTTTTATTGACAGCTTGCCAGCAACAGCCCTAAAGTCAGCCTGAGAACATAAATACAGCCTCTTGAGCTTGCTTCAGTATGTTAGAGGACGCTTTCAGTAATGTCGACAAAGCTTTAATGGTGTGAACTCGGAGCTCGAGTACTACTGAGCACTCCAGCGATCAACACCCACAGAACATTCAGAGAGTTTCGTTCCAAAAGTATTTTAGGAACCCTTGAAATCAGAGGCTTTCTCTCTGCTCTGCAAGAGCTCATTTTGGAAACAATTTAGGCCATTTTTAGTTACAGAAATGTTGAGATAACCCCGCTCATGGTGTCATTCTCCTGTTGCCTTTGTTTCCACAATGTCACACTTTCAAGCCGCCTGCCTTTGCTGTCCAGAGGGGCTTGTCTTTCCAAAACAGCTCTGAACCACCACTAACATAGAGTAAAAGCAACATTTCCCATTCCAGCTCCATCCTGAGCAGCTCAGGAGACGGAACATGTCTCACCAGCCTCACTGACTGCTGGGTGTTGTTATCCTTTGGCTAAACCTAGAGAAGGCTCGAGGCTGCTGCAGCTCGTGGGGTGAAACGTGATCCCACACAACTCAGGGAGCTCTCGGACAGCTTCCCTTTGACCTCTCCATGCTTGGGAACACAGCTCATAAAAACCCCTGGGTCACAGCAAGGAGTCCTGAACTTCTTTACCTCATGCTTTTCCATCATATAGAGCAATAAACTGTTTTGGAAAATTAGTGCCTTGTGTCCCATTCTTGCTTTAAAGCGTCTGTTGTCTCCTTTTCCACTGGCTTTGAGCGCATGTGCTGCAGCACAGAGCCAGCACAGAGCCCCTGCACACTCCCCGTCCCAGCTCACATGAACTTCAGGCTTTAGGGCTTGTCTACAGACAAAAGTTTTGCTGGTTTAACAGTTTTTAAATTATCTAAAGCAGTGCAAAAGCCTTCATGGAGGAAAGGCTACTGGTTTGCGACCATCCTATACACAAATTAGACAATTACGGGTTGATGCAGCTATTATGGTAACTTCCTGATTTAAACTAATTTGATGTAAGCTGGTTATAAACCAATTTAAGTGTGTCCAATCAGAGACATACACTGGTTCAGCTAAATGGATTTTGCAGCTGAACTGATGCTACTATTGTGCACGGACAAGCCCCCAGGCTCGCACAGCCTGTTTCTCCATTGCTTCTGTCTGCTTTCATTTACACCAGGACTGTAAACGTTCCCAGCTCCTGGCAGTACAGCTGAATGCCCACGCAGAACAAGTGGAATGTTAGTACAAACCCAGAATTTTTTTGGTTCCCTGTTCCCAAAGAAGAAAAACATTAGTATTTTATCACGCAGTGTATAACTCTCACTGACGAGCTTCCTGCAGACAGCAGGCAGGCATAAGAACAGTCACAGGAATGAAAACAGTCTCATATTCCAGTGGCGAAGGATTCTCATCTGCAGTCACAAAGCCCAGCATACATCTGGACTAATTCTAAGGAAATGGAGGTGTTACCCTCAGGTGAAGCCAGTGAAAATGAGCAGAATTAGGCACAGGGTCTGCAAATGCTCCCGGAGAGCAGGAGAGCGACTCCCCGGCCCCATGGCAGCATTCAGATACTGCAGATAAAGGGACAGCAGAAAGGCTGGTGCACAAAGGTACCTTGCCATGACTTTCACTTGCTCTCCATCTCTCACTGAGAGTTCTGTCTTTGTGCAGTGAATAGAGGGTGTCCCTGCGTGGCACTGCTCTGATCCCAGCTTGTCACTCAAGCCTCAGCGGCGCGGTCCTGGAGTCCCGCTGGAGCACGATGCTCCTCCCGGCTCGTCAGGCTCCCTCCTGATCTTATTTTTCATGACGGTGGCATCTCCCCAGGCCACATTTCCTTCTGACCCATGCAACATGGCTCATCATTAATCATACCCCCCCTCTAAAAGCCTGCTTCTGTTAATAAGAACAGATTTATTCTGGGAGTAAAGACCCAGATGATAAGACCCTGCCTTTCCTGTCCATTGAGTTCCCAGTGATTCAATCCAGTATATGAAACTCAGACAAGTTTGAAGTGACCACAAGAGCTTGTCCTTAAAAATATTTCACTTCCTGTAAAAACGTGGGCAAACCCCAGTATTTTTATTGTAATTGAGCAGTGCTCTGAATTGCATTTTTAGTTTTTCCATAAAAAACCCAAAGCCATATTCATCAGAACATTCTAAGAATTTCCTCATCAAAGTTCTGCATGGTTGAAAAGGCGTTTTTCATCCAAAAACCAAACATTTTGCAAAAATATTTCAACCAGCTTAAACAGTAATGCAATTTTAGAGTGTACGGATATAGGTCCAACATAATGATATATTAGAACGTTGAGCTATCACTGGTCTGTGATATTACAATCTCTTAAAAGCTTGTAGCATTTTAATAAGAAGTGAGGCCCAATTCAAAGCAAAGAGAAAACCCCTAAGCTCAGAGTAGACGTATATAAACTGACAAGCTGACTATATTATCTAAACTGCTGGTTTATAGCTGTATTATGCACTCAATCTAAAGGAAAAAAAAAGGAACATAAAAAAATGTATAAAGATAAGGTAGTAGTGAGGGGTGGAGTTGTGTTTTTTTCATTAGATACATTCTTTGATTCTCCTGCCTAAAATGCTGCAGTCAGCAGTAGCTTAATTCTAAGTTATAATTAGGGTTATGCATTAAACCAGGACTCTTGAGCATGTCTAACCTAAAGAAGTTCAATGCATAAATGAAAAACAGACCTGTGGCTGGCTGACTTGGCATCAACCAGTATACCAATACATAGTAACAGAATAAATTTAAAATGAAAATTAAATGTGGTCATTACAGCTTAAATTGATGTTATATTTGCCAAATGTTTATGAAAGGAAAATTTAAAGATAAGCATGATTTTGGAGGAGGCAGCGTGACCTGATACACAGCAGCTTGCTGTGACTTGGGGTGCATTTTAAAATAATCTAACACCAATTTTTCAGAGTACAAAAATGAAGTCAATCTTTTTTTCTTCTTTTTTCTTTAAGATTATTTTCCCCCAAACTGCACATGGCATTTAAATGCACAACTGCATGGTACATTTTAGCTAATGAAAGACTATTTTTAACTCTCAGAAATTTCGTTGCTTAACAGCACTGGTTATTAACACCAGCAAGTCGGAGAGAGAAACAAAATTCAGATCTGCAGGAGACTTAAAAGCCTTATAAAATTAAGTGAAGATGGCTTGATTGGTAGGATATTACTCTCTCTCTTTTTTTTTTTTTTTTTTTTTTTTTTTTTTTTTTTTTTTCCTGGTGTAAGAGAGGGAGAGCCTTGTATTTTTAAGGACAGTTTTTGAAGGAAAGGATTTTGAAGGAAGGATCAAGACAGTGAACTGTGGAGAGGAACTTTTCCCATTTTCTGCACTTCAGCAAATACTTCAATTCGTGTGAAACACATTATTTTTGGATGCTTCTAAGCCCTTTTAAGGTTGTTTAGCACCAGTTTGCATTTCACAAGTGTGCAGCTTAATCTCATGCAAATCAAGTATTAAATATGTAATTGCCATGCTCATAAAACCAGAATCACAGAAGGGCAAAACTGGATGGCAGCAGGGGCCGAGCATGACTTGCATGTGAGTTACGACTTGGGGATACTCTCACATACCCTCTGCCCTCTGGATACTGGGAGAAACGGCCACAGCCTGGATTTTCTCTGTTGCCAGCAAAGGAGCAGGCTGCAAACGGAGCACTCCACAGGAGCACTGCCAGCTCTGGGAGCAGAGCTCTGGTGAGCAGGAGTCCCTCCGCTGACCTCGATGCTGCAGCGCCCATCACGGTGAGCACCAGGCGTTTGAAGCTCCGGAAAGAAGCGTGAGCTTCTGCGTTTCTGTGCAAATTAGGTACAAACCAACCATGGAAGCGCCTGTTTAGAAAAGGTGGAGGCTTCTGTTTTGTTTGTTTCTTTGCTTTGTGATTATATCTGCTCAGTGAAAAAGCAAGGTGCTGAGCTCTCCAGCAGTAGCTCAGTTTGGATATGGCTCATTCAAATATATAACCTCGTGTTTAAGCATGTGCTTAATTTTAAGCAGAAGAAGTCCCTTTGAAGTCATACCATAACAAGACCTGCACCTAATGTTAAAACATATATTTAAGTGCTTTACTGGACTGGAGCCAGAACGCCTTGTTTGCAAAATCCAGCCTTCAATACGTAGGTTTAGATCTTAATTTTCAGACCTGATCTTAAGGAATAGGATTGTGCAAAACTGAAAAACTTGCTTTGTTATCACACCCATTACCCTTCTGAGTCCCTTGGGTCTCAGATAGGCCCTGTGGCCATGCCTTTACACACGGCTGCTGCAACCACACTGAAAAGTTGGCCAAACTTCAAAGAACAGAAACTTCATTTTATGTGTGTGTGTCTATATGTGTGTATATAAATATATATATACACGTGTGTGTACATTTGCATGTCATGCCTCTGTGTGTGTATATGTATCAGCCCAAGAGGCGATGAATTAGAGTTAAACAATTGTTTTTGTAAGGTGTATTGATTACATCAGTGATGTTTCCTAAATAATTAAAGGTTTGCTTTGATCTCTGATTGTAGGCTTGGCTTTATGACAGCTAATGTGAGTATCTTTAACTGGTTCCATCCTACACTTACCTATTATACAGCCTCACACGGGGTCATTGCCGTTCATCTGACAAGAACATGAGTGAATTCAGGAAGCAAAACCAGCACGAAACTATTCCACCAGGGAGAGGGGCAGGATCCAGTTTCCTGACAGTTTACATCTCCGAGCTGAATCACCGTGAGGTCAAAGCATCACCAGTGCTGACACCAGGGAAGTTACCTGAGCATGCAGGTGGCAGCCAGGGAGGTGCCAGACCTTCTGCAGTCCTCACTGCTGCTGCAGGTGTCAAACTACTCCTGGCACAGCTGCACGGGACCAGCTCACCCCTCTGCAGCAAAAACTTCCTCTGGTGAAACCGATATCCAAGCTGAAGAATACAAAACGGGGTTCTTACGTAAAGTAACTCCTTTCTTTAAGACTGTCTTTTTTCAGCTACAGTTGCTAGTTAAGGAGACAGAAGAGGTTAATCATCCACCCAACTGACTGCAGGCAGCCCAACAAATAAGCAGAGATCAGCCCAGAGGCCCTCAGCTCATGTAAATCAACATCATTTCATCAAGCTCGGAGCTTACACCATCATGCACTCACTCAGGATCTAAAATCCAAATCTGTAAATGAAACTGATGCTAATTACAGTTCACCACTGAGCAACACTACCTTAATTTTAAGGAAATGAAGGAAACGGGCTTGCTCCGTGACAGTCGATATCATATTGCCATACAACTAACTTAAAGTTGTATAAGTTAGATTATAACTTTTGAAGAAGCAATTATGATTTTATTGCACCCACTCTGCTGATGATTAATGCAGAGAGCCTAGGGGAAAATGCATCCTATCATTTGCTAACATGCACTATAATTATGCATACCTCTCCAGGTACTGTAATTTAGGACTTAAAGAGCAACATTCTGAACGAGGACTGCTGCACTTGTAAAACATTACAGATGTGTTATCATATAAATGAGGTAGCTTTGACATGATAGTGTTCTAATAAATCCTCAGCTAAGATTTGGAGACAAGATATGTCAAAAGCAAAATCCAAACTCTCTCTTAATCTTCTACATAAACTGTTTATTTTTTCTGAGTCCTACAATAATACATGTGTCAAGAAGGCTTTGATGGTTTCTAGATTAAAGTACAGTTGGGTTGGATTTTTTTCCCCTTTACAGGTCATCTTGAGAATGCTCATTTTAGTTAAATTAACTCAGCTACTTGCAGGTTTCAAATGTGAAGCAAAATAAAACAGTTTTCACCAAATTGGGAACTTGTGAGATGAACTTCATAAATAACAACTTTATTTCACTCCATTTCAGTAAAAGTTTTCGAATAGCTAATGCTGAGTGATCTTCTGTCAGCTGGAGAGTTTCATTTCAAACCATTTGCAATAAATCCAGGAGAAAAAAAAACCACACACACAAAAAAAAAACAGAAAACAAACAAGCAAACAAACAAACAAACAAACAAAAAACACCAAAAAAAAAATCCCACCAAAAACCCCTTCCAGTTTGTATTCAGGAAGATGAATTTATGACTCTCCTGAACTTACATTTATTCTGCTTATTTTTTATTTAACAATACTGACCTGATGTCTCAACCAAGACTAAGGTCCTATTCTGTTTCACAGAGAGAAGTTCCCATCTCCTGGCACAGCTTAATTTACTGTCTAAAGTAGAAGTTTGGGACAGAGTATAGCAGACAAAGCAGTAATATGTCAGGCCCAATCACAGGTAAAAAGCTGGGAATAAACCTGAATTTTTCAGTGCAACCTGAATTTAATCATAAGTGTTCTCGATGCTGCCCAGTTATATGTGCCTCATTGCTAGCAAAAACATTGCTTTTCTTTTTAAAATACACTGTTCAGAACAGATCACACACACAGACACACAAAACTGTTCTGGGCTGTTCCTGGAATAAAATAGCAAGGTCCTTCCGGGCTTTCAGTGGGGAATTTCTAAAAGCTGTCTTGGTAAGTATTAGGGAAGGAAGAAAAGAAAAAACCCCAAATAAACAGGAAAGGCAGGATTTAACATAATAAAGCGTGAACAGCAGTTGGATGTTATACCAGCATCTGCTCTAATTATGCTCTGTGAGTGGTTCAACTGCATTTTGTGGTTGACTGTGCTGAAAGCCTCCCATAAGTTGAGCTGGTAGAATTCTAGATTTATTGATATTCAAAATCAACGTCTAAAATCAACATATATGTGTAGTAATTCATTCCAACTTGCATTGTCAGCCATAACTTTTCATCAATTTCATTTTTTTTTGCCAAAGCAACAGCATAAATTTAAAAGCTTTTTAACAATATGACCACAGGAAAAAAATCCAAGAGAGCTTTTTTAATCTCATATACTACAAACACCCTGGTTCCCAAAAGCAGATTATTTTCATGTCTGTTACACTGAAGCTATCTTTTAAACTTTAAAGGAAAAACTCGTATTTTTTGGTCCACGAATATTACCCAACTTCTTGTGTCCAGTTCTGATTTTTCAGCCAGCAAACAAAAATTCATCGTGTTCTGCTACTTGTCTGAAAAAACCAAGCTCAAATGGGGAAGTTTCTACTATTTTCATTTCAGTTTTCTGAAAATATTCTGTCAGTTTTTTGCTACTTGTCTCTATTTTTGCCTGGTGTGAAAAAATCGAAAGACTTTTTCTGTTAGAATCACAATTCTTACAATTGCTCTGGTTGCTGGTAATACCTGAGGTGCTTATAAAAGAAATTTGGCTTGTGTCCTGTCTCCAACTCTATAAAGAAAATTGAGTATTCACTGAATATTCACATATATTTCAGACACAGATAGTTTTCACAATACCAGGTAGTATGCTTTGAAAATGATTGCTGCTCATTTTTCCAGAAAAGCAGGAATGTCTTTGCTTCATGATCTCCTCCTTCTCAGGGAGAAACTGAACCCAGCCTCAGTTTTCTTACAGTCACATTAAAAATATGCATAAACATGCTGTAAGACTCTTTTAAATATCCTATTTTATATTTATAAAATAAACTTGTTTTACTAAAAAAATTCCCAGGAAATTTTTGTAATCCTGATAATTTCAATATTTCTCTCCAACACTCTAAAGAATGTAACTGATTCCTTCCAACTTGATGTCACTTGGAAGATACCAGTCCTCAGTTTCCTTTAATAAAGAAGGATTTGTAAATGCCTCATTAGAAATAATGAACAAAAATCAAAGAGGAGGTGATTTTGCTCTGCAGAAGATGATAGAAGAGAAACAAGTCATACTTTTGGTCAGGTCACAGTCTCTAAGATTAGTGCAAAACCAGCTGACACTGACTGAAACAACAACAGGAACATCAACAGGCAAGGGCACACCTGAACTGGGTCCTCAGCACCAACACCACACCTCAGTCCATCGGCTTGGAGTCCTCAGCTTAACTTAACCCCTTCAGAACAACACTGACCAAAAAGACCTGAACTGAGATTTGGCTGCAGCAGGAGTTGGCCTTAGATACCCTCTGCACTTACTGCAGGAAGCTCCTCCAACTGCAGACCATCATCAACAGAGAAAAACTAGATGGCCAAATACTTCGTAAGCTAGCTCTTTTTTGATTATTGCTTGGAACAAATACGCAAATTACAGAATTTCAAGTAGAAGTAAATGTTCTCATACTGCAGAGCACGCACTAAAATATGTGCACGCGCCATCACAAGATTTGCTTCTTTACAAATATGGCTGAACTTGTTTCCATAATGGTTCGTGTTTGTTCTTTTCCCTCTTCACATTTAGTTGATGTAAATTGTAGGTTTCATGCGCTCTGAAATGATGTTCACTTCATCAGCATTTCAGCACTATTTTATCTGTGTATAAAGATCCAGCATCCTCACCCCTAACACTCTTCTTCACATTTTTTACCTCAGATTCTTTATACTTTGTGAGATACTCTTGCAGTGACTTCCTCCTCTGACTCATCCCCACGAACTAGCACAGCAATTTTGTGTGCCACTCAAGCAGGTTCTGCACATGTCTGGTGTTGCATCACTCCCTGTTGGATGATTTAACAGCACAGCACTGCAAGGTAGCCAAGATCATCACAACAAGGTTTTGAAAGAAAAGGACAAGTATGCAAACTTGCTTGCACTCACCATTTTTATCACCTTTTCAAACTACAGAAATTTATCCACCAATGTTTACGAATTTTAATAGAGCTCGGCTCTGGCTACACTGAATAAAGAAAATACTGTCCTTGCTTTTTGAGTTAAAGGATAAACTAATTCTTGTGTGCTGTAGTGGTTCCCAGGGATGCTGACCCTCTGGGTAGGCTTAAACTGGCCTGAGCGACCTGCTGAGGATCAGTGAAGTGCAAAGTTGACCTGGCCACAATTCTGTTGAGTGCTTCTTGGCTATAATTCAATACAAGACTTTATCTCCTCTCCATGCATGGGTCATATCCTCAAGACTGCTCCAGTGATTGATACATACATCTATCAGCATCTACTGCCTGAATGCCTGACAGGAAGAGTCAATACTCACAATCATGAAATCACACAGAAGTGACAAAGTGAGCAAAACATATTTCTTGTGCAAGGTGAGATTTCACACTTCTGCTAATCCTTCAGAATCATTTGCAGGGATTTTTCATTTCTTCATGAAGACATGAGTTTGATAAGGGGTGTGAAGTAGAGAGTTTTACCCTGTTGTCAGTGGCAGAGCAACTTTGCCTCTGTCTTGCTTGAAATTGGCCTTTGGAAGTCTCCAATAAAGAGAAGAATGGAAAACCGGGAAATATTTATTAATGGTACCCCAGTGGGATTCTAAGCTCTCTCTTCTTCTCCCCCTTCTACAAATTCATTAGTCAATTCCAACACAGTATTCACATTAGATCTACACATGATGTGCTGGGAAATTAGTAACAGTTTAATCATCAGATGGAGGTGCACAAATAGATATCACTGGTGACTTGTTTTATTTCCCGTATAACTGCAATCCAAAGTTTAAATTTGAATGTCTCCTACTACAGGGGAAAAAAGAGGCAAAGCTGCAGGATGACAAGACAATTTTTTCACTCAGTAGACAATAAACAATAATATACACCTTTAGATGTATTTAGCCAAGATGGANGTAGAGGTATAGTAAAAGAACAAAAGCATTATGGCATTTTTTAACTTTGTCTTTAAAAAGAAACCCAATCAGACTAAGGAAATACCCCACCAGATAATCAAAAGGTTACTTGACAATAATTTCAGTTCTCACTCTGGCACACTAGTCATTCCCAGTCCTCCAGGAATCTGTTGTATTGCTCTTTGGAGAGTTCTCAGAGTCCCAGCACACCAATGGAAGGTGGTTAAGTTACACAAAAATCTCTGCAGTGTTGCTTAGAAGCCAATCTTTGGAGTCTATAATGAAAATCAACATCTGTGCATTCCAGAGACTTTGAACTTCAGGTGTTTCACACTTCCTGCTACTCAATTTATGGAAAATGCAAATGAAAGTAAAGCAGATAAATGTTCTTTAACAACAGGAGGGGTTTGTTGTGTTTGAAATTGCATTGTTCTGAGGGAGCAGATTAATTTAGCCACTACCCAGGATACCAAAGGTTATGCNCCCAGTGGGATTCTAAGCTCTCTCTTCTTCTCCCCCTTCTACAAATTCATTAGTCAATTCCAACACAGTATTCACATTAGATCTACACATGATGTGCTGGGAAATTAGTAACAGTTTAATCATCAGATGGAGGTGCACAAATAGATATCACTGGTGACTTGTTTTATTTCCCGTATAACTGCAATCCAAAGTTTAAATTTGAATGTCTCCGACTACAGGGGAAAAAAGAGGCAAAGCTGCAGGATGACAAGACAATTTTTTTCACTCAGTAGACAATAAACAATAATATACACCTTTAGATGTATTTAGCCAAGATGGAGTTTGCTGATTGTGTTGGTGTAGATGGCAAAGGGAGGACTGGAATTTTAAACCATAGTTTTCCCTTTGCTGAAGGGAAGAAAATTTTGTGCCAAACCTGTGTTGGATGGTACTTGCAGGAAGCATCACATGTTACTATTTCGACATGATGCCACAGATTAAACACTCATCTTTCCATGCTGTGCACAAAAGAAAAGCTCCAGTCTTAGAA
>VYZQ01002878.1:56255-72744 GCA_013400655.1 Mystacornis crossleyi | reverse complement strand
GGGAAAGGGGAGATTGAGAAGTTTTAACAGAAAAAAACGCGATTCATAAATATTATGACTACAAGGGAAAATGAACCACAGCTTGATCACACAACAAGAATAGCAATTAGGAACAATTGTTGAATTTAGTTTAGGTATGCAGCATACGTAGGTAAATACACTGAATGCTAATGGTTTTATAATAGTCTTATTAATTCACACACATAGTTAATGTTTAAGATAAACTCCCCATCTTTAGAGTAATTTATGCATTCCACTTTTATAGAATTCCAATTGAATGAATATGAACATAATCATTTTGCACAAATGTTCTCTAAGGAGTGTGCAGAGAGTCTGAGGCAGTGCTGAGGCTCCCCACAGCTTTATTCATAATGGATCAGTCTATTCATTCCTTATTAATTTAATGGAGTACAACTGAGCAGTCTAGCAGCTTGAGCTTATGAGTGTTTCACAAATGGGGCTTTTTGCCTGTAATCGCTTAATCCTACTGGCTAGGCCTCATAAATTGAATAAAGGAGCGAACTAGGTTTTAATTAAGTCTAAGGAATGAGCTTGTCTGAAAGATACTTCAGCCTCTTAAGATCACAGTGGTGAAGTGTGTTTGTCCAGGAGCCTAGCAGGGGCAAGCATCCTGGACTACTCAGGTTAGAGACCAGTTGCTTTGATGTAAGGTATTTGTTAATACCTTTTTTCCCTTTAATTAAAAATCTTTCTCCACTGTCAGTACCGTCCAAGAGCACAAGTGAGACAACTGCAGCAAATCTGACCGGTTCTGGAAAAAATAGAGGTTTGAGATTCATTCCTTTTAGATCCATAAAGCAGCTCACACTAAAAAAAAAGCACAGCCTGTTTGTTGCCTGCACCAACAAACAGGCAAGAAAACACTAGGCCCTATTAGTTTCGAAACGTTCTCCCTTGGGGCTCAGTGCCCCTGGTTAAATACAACTCAGATGGATTCCATGAGGAAAAATGCAAAACTATGAGCCAGGCCCTCATCCCTTTCAGGGGTCCTGTACTTCTGGCCAGAGGTAGCAAACTGACACCTACTCGTGTGTGTCACCCCATGCCATGATTTGTCTCCTTGGATATCCAAGTACCAGCTGAGGAGGATTGATTTGGTAGTGACTTCCTACTAAGTCTTGGCAGGACACAGGAATTAAAAATTCTCTCCTTAGAGGCCCAGACCTGTAAATCTTTTCAAAGGAAAACAGAAAGATTTCATCTCTTGAAAAATGTATTTGCAGCCACTTTCTTTTAAAATTCAGCAGCTGGAGAAACAATTCTGTTCTAGGTGTACAAATCTGTCTCTCATCCAGGCTAGTAAAGAGGGGCATTCAGATTCCTCCCTCCCCACAGTGGTCTCCAGAGAACAAAAATTACCTTCTCTACTTGTTTTTGCCAAATTACCTGTTGAGGATATATCCTGGGCAGTGAAGAATTCAAGATCCATGGTGGTGCAAAAGCCCTTCTTAAGAATGCATTCCATTTTTCCATTTTGCACCCTGGGAGGCTGTTTGGAGTATCTGCGTTGGATAAAGCAGAGACGCTTGGCACTGAACTCAGTGCCCTCCTCCCTCCTGAGACCAAGGCTGTAAACTGTATTGCACACTGTCATAAAGAATGTTGGCTTGGTAAAACATCTTTCAGGATGCAGGATTTTCTTTTTATTCATGTTGATAAGGAACAACATTCTGGGAAATCCTAAACCAGGATTTTTTTTTTCTGTCTGATTTTTTGGTTTGCAGTAAATTGAAGGGGGAATTGCACTGTTTCTACTATGATTTTACAGCTTACATTATGATTTTACAGGTACCCAAAAGTCCTTGGTTACCTGGCTGTGGGTTTTGTAGATCAGTGCAACAGTACAGTGAAGTCCCAACATATATCAGGCACTTTTTGCTGGCTATACACACAAATAACCAGAGATAGGTCCTGACCCCAGACAATCTAAAGCATCCCACCTAAGGGCAGTATTTTAAAGAGATTTGGTTTTCATTTGTAATTTTACTTCCATTTTTGAAAATAAGAAATGGGAAAATGTGAGGCTGGTGAAAGGAAGGCTAATTTGCCTGGCTCCCTTCTCGTAGGTTTTACTGAATTATCCTGCTGCCCTTTAGCCATGTTTTGGTATCAACTTAGCTGTAGGCTTAAGTTATGCCAAAGGCAGGAAGGATATGAATTTTAATTAGACACCCATCTCTCACTGTATCCTCCCAGGCTCCTTTGAAAATCCAGACCCTAAAGCTGTCATGTATGTGTGTGTGCTTGTTTCTGGGCATGTTGTGTATATTTGTGCATACACAAATCTACATAAATAAATAAAGTGACATGATCAGACTTTCAAAGGCATCCAATCTCGAGAAGCACCCCCGTAGTTCTCAACAAGAGTCGGTGCGTGCTGAGCTCGTGTGAAAAACCAGCCCAGATCTCCAACTCCAGGGAACACTGAACTTTCTACAGCCGAGGCCTGAGACGAACACACATGATTTCTGATCACAATCAAGTTTTAATTGCTTTAATAGATTCTGATCTGGGGACAGGCAGAATAATGTATCTTTCTAAATGGTCGCCTTTTCGGTTCAAACCCACTGCTACGAAGCAGTGACAGCGTCAGGCATCCTGCCAGCCTGGGTCCGGAGGGCTCCGAGGAACAGCTCCCAGGCTGTGACAGGCTGGGGCAGTGGAGGCACTCAGGAAGCCTGCTGTACATTTTCTATTATGTTAAAATGGGGTGAAAAAGAAATAAAGTTAAACAAACACCAGAAGTGCATGTTAAAATGAAAATGCAAGCTGTATTTATTTAAAAGGCTGTTATGATTGCTTAATTGCAGATCTTTAAAAAAAAAAATCCCTGGCTTTTTTTTCTTTTTTTGGCCAAACAGCTTGTTTTCTGTGCACAGCTAGAAAGGCAGGCAAGGTTTATGTTGGTGATGATAGAGCTATTGTAATCAGCATTTTCAAAGTTGGTACCTATTCAGGATCTAAGACTATTTTCAGTTTTGATTAAATTGTCTAATCTACTAAAAAAGCCCATTTTTAGTTCTGCACACAAGTAGCAAGCAAGAGGACTCTAGTGTGAGTGTAAAGGAGAGAAGGCTCCTAGAAGTGCTTCTGAGAGCATTTCTGATGGCAGTCAGCCTCACTGGAGACAACCTCCCCACGGTCACAAAGGGCAGATTTACTTTGAAAAGAAAACAGAAACACAGAGTTGCAAAACCACAAAATCTGACAAAGGCAGAGACTGAAGTGATATCCCAGTCCCTTAAAAAGAAAAAAGAAAAAGAAAAAAAAAACAAAACAAAACAAAACAAAACAAACAAAAAAAAAAACAGCCGGACTCAATTAGCAAGATTTCAGTAAGTGGCAAAGAAGCATCCATGGATTATGGATGAGAGAAGTGCACCCAAGAAGTTAAACTGGAGCCTGACAGGCCTGAATGACTCACTAGCATGCCAGAATGGACATTGGAACTTGCCTTTTGACTAACAAATCCCTCACTCCCAAGGAAATTCTCTCTGTAGCTGACACCACCAATCCCTTGCCTACAACCAGCACCTTTCCTTTGCTTCCCACATGAAGGAGAGCCTTGGGTCACCACCACCATAACTCAGCAACTGCAGAAGACCACAGTACAGAGAAGCTGGAACATTCCAGAGTGTGGGCAACTTTGTTTGAAGAGGTCACTTGTATGCTGGTCAAAAGGATCCTTCTCTATCCTTATTTTCAGTGTGAGCAGTTTATGGAGCAATATTTTGAAAGTACTTTTTTAAGCGGAAGGTGTCTCGTCGGAACAAAATGATCTTTAAGGTGCCTTCCAATCCAAACAATTCCACGATATAAGCAGAAAACTGCAGACAGTGTCAACTGTCTCCTGAATAAATGCATAGAGCTCTCTAAAACAAAAGCTGTTTAATCAACGTACTAGTGATCTACTTTTTAGAATGGATAATTCTCCCACATTTTAAACCAATGGCACTTAAAGGGGATAACATATAATAGAGTGCAGTGTTTTCCAAACTACTGCAATTTTTCAGGTGTCACTAACACAAATCTATTGACTGATTTATACTAATTACTTTAAAAAGACGCTCCAGGGCAAATCACACACCCTCAGTCAATTTACAACAGAGGCCATTCTGTAAGTGACAAGGTGTGCACCTACTTTTGAAGAGCTGTCAGACTGAAAAGAAAATAAATACTGAACTCAGAGAAAATATATAGAATATGTGGTTAAGCAAACACAGAATCCTCATCATATTGTTAACTGTTAATGTTAACGCATATTTCCTTTTTCAGCATCCTGCAAAGGAAAATGTCACCACATATATAAATATTAAATCTGCATAAGAATTAGCCTTCAAGTGCTAATTTGTATATTTCCTTGAAAAATGTTTTTACAGTTTGTGTGAACACGTAGCACTGATGACAAGGCAGATGCCAGGGCAGGCAACCTCACAGGAGCGCCACACAGGTAAGGGAAGCACAAAGGGTGCTCCCTTCCCATTTTGTCACTCATAGGGGATGTTCTGTAACACACACAAGCAATTCTGATCCCTAACAAATCTCTGCTGCTCACTGACATGATGTGCAGCAAGCTGGGATCACTCATTTGGAAACGAGATCGAACAATTAACAGCCCACAGTGACAGGGTCAGGATAGAGTCCAAATGTTTTTAAATGCATTTGAATAAAATTTACTTTTCTGGGGGGATAAAAACAAAACAAAACAAAACAAAACAAAATTCATACCTCTGTCATGTGCCTGTTGGAATCACCAGGACCACATGGCCCCGAGGTTTTGGGAAGAGGCTGTAGCCCAGTTCAGGCACCAGGCTGGCTGTGGGCAGGCTCCCAGCCTGGTCACCAAGGTTCCTGACTGACCGCCTGCACTCACACGTTAGCAAACTGCATAACCAGGTGGGACACGAGGGGTGACAGGCCAACAGTCTTTTTCACATTCCCACAATACGATAGACTATAAATACAATCAAAGCACAATTTGCATGAGCACCAGTGGTGAAAAATAGGATGCCAGCATTGTCTAGCACAACAGCTGTTCAGCATCTGAATGAAATACTGTATCCAGTATTCACCCATCTCATAACATCCTCTTTGTAAGTCTCAGAGGTCACCTAAACACATTTATTGACTTCATTATTTTTATATACGGAGAAAAAATTGATGGTGCTACAGACCTGAGCAAATAACTCACAATAAAATCTTTATTCAATATATTTCATCTTTTTTTACTGTTGCTGCAACACAGTGAAATTCTTACATTTAGCCATTATCTAAAAACACTATCCGAGAATTCCTGCAGTAAATTTTTTTATGCTACAAGATGTTCTTGGAAAGTTCAGAGTGAATGTTTGCCATTACAACTGTGTTTATTATTTAGATAAACCATGCAGCACTCTTTCTGTTCTCCAACTGACTTATACAATTCATAGTACAATGTGACTTGTGAATTTACTGGTACGTGTACATGACAAATCCATGAGCAGTTAGAGTGTTAGAGTGGCTCAGATTCTGGGATTTGTCAATAATTAATTTCATGGGGAGTAAAATTAAAAGCAATTTGAAAGGATCACATCCCAAGTTTCCTATCCAGAGAAAACAGAGACCAGAAAATGTGATGGCAATGCACAAATCAGAGGTTGATTAGTTGTACATACTCTAAAATAAAACTCCCTGTGGCATTTTGCATGAGAGCCTGGATATATTTGGTGGCCTTTTTTTATTTAAAAAGAAAATTCATTTCACTGAGCAAACCCTTTCACTCATATCCTGAGTGGGAGACAGCCAAATCTGCTCAGATGCTATCAGTTACCCCTGGCCCCTTGGCAAAAGTCTGGTGACACCTTAGATGATGAATGTATGAAAGGATAGAATATAAATAACGTTCCTAAAACTGATACTTTTTGCATGAAAAGTGCAGCCCCTGACACAGTCAGGTAAGGTGCATTATTAGGATCGTTCAGCACATGGATCAATTCCTGTTGGTAGAGATGGGTACCAATTCCACAATATGCAGCCCTGAAAAGCTGATGTGCTTCAGGAAGCTCCACTTTGGATCTTATTTTGAAGCAGACTCAGGAACTGAGACAACCTCAAGTACAGTTACATACCTCTTCATAATGCTCATAGGGATGAGACCCTTCAAACTGAATGAGGTCTGAAATTTGCCTGAGAATGCTTTGCCCATTCTTATTGAAAGAAATGAACCAACAAGTGAAGCACAGAGCTGCTTATGACTACAAAAATAACTCAAAGCAAGACCCCCACTGGCTCACACAAAGGGATGGTTCATTGGCTGTGCAGGTTATAAGGAGGAACAGCACAGATGCAAATTGCACTGGGGACAGGAGGATGCTGAGCTTTGTGTGTATGGACAAGTTTCATCCTTTAACTGTGCACGGGGGATTGTTCAGATGTCTGCTCAAAAGAATTTCAGTTATAAGCTCTGCACAGAAATGCCTCTTCTATGATGGGGAGACAAGACGCAACAATTTCTAAGGCCCTAAATTAAAAGCCAAGTCTTATCCAAATGTCCTCTGGATTTTCATGCATTTCTGACCACATTAAATTTGCATAATGAGTCCAGGAGATCTAAGTGAAGCACTACTCAGTTTCTATAATTGCCAGAAATACACCACAGGAACTAGACTACGACAGGATATTATGGGATGAGAATGCTACAAGGAGGTACCACATTCTCATGGATGGGCTCCTCTGTACCCAGCCGTGAACAACTCTATGAATTACGGTTAAATTCCAAACCTTCTCCTTATTAATAGAAAAATACAGGTCTAGCTCTACTGCCATCTCATAGAGACCCCCCCTGCCACGGCATTTTTATGGTTTTGGTAAAAGAAGACAGAATTCAAAAACTGCTGACAGGGACAACAACAGTTCCACGTAGGCTGCACACAGAGACAGGGAAGGGTAGAGAGAAGCTCTGACACAGATGACATCCATGTTCCACAATGTTTCCATCACTGATACAGAAGTATTATGACACTGTCAGTCTTTCTTTCTTTACAATCCTATACACCCCTTATGACTACAAGTGATTTTCCAGATGATTGCTTGGCAGAGGTTCAGTGGAAGTGCCCACACACCCACGTTCCTGTTTCAGCGGATACTCTTTCCACAAAAGAACAAAACGGATTTGTCCCTCTAATGAACTCTTCTCAATCTGACACATGGGACATGAATGGCAGGGTATCAGTTTAATTTCTAGCAGCCACATGTGTCTCTCAGTTTGCCCAGTCAGTGGAACTCTTCCCTTTGTGGGCAACCTCAAAAGAACGAAGCAAATCAGGGAAGTGACTGAAGTGAAGCACATGGAATATTTTCCTTTCCACCTGGAGAGTCTTTCAGGAAGACTTCAGGGTGACAAAAAATAAAAACAAGGTTAAAATCTCTACTTCCATGAAATCAATGGGATTTCTGCCATTGACTTCAGAGGAATAACAATTTCTTTGTGAAATGCTTTGAGAAAGGCTGCATCCAGTCCTGTTCAGTGCTGTTACCCAGTGTATCAGCCCTGGCTGCTGCTGATTTGCACCAGGCAGGAATCTGATCCCTGTATTGCAGATTCACCCTCTCTCATTGTTACTCACCAGCCTGAGCCCGTGCTGCAGATAAATAGTGGGCTTTAATCCCCAGGACTGTCAATCCAAAGCCTTTCACCACTGCCAGCTTCACATTTTGTTTTGTTTCTTTAATACAAGCTTACAGAAGAATGAAACTGATAAACTTCCTCCTGCTCAGATTGCAGGAGCACAGGATAATATAACAAGTTAAATGAAACATTAGGAGAAATAGAAAGCACTTTAGAAAACATGCGCTGCCTCTTTAACATTTCAAATTTTTCTTTTAACATAAAATTACAGCATATTATAAGAAAGGAATCCAGCAAGATACTTTATCACAATACTTGGGCAACTTTAACTCATCTCAAGTGTTATTATAAGAAATAGAATTTACTGGTATGGACTTATATTCAATAGCACTCCTTCCCTTTTTAATGAAATGTCATTATTCCAATACAAATCCTTTCATTCTGCAACCCGCTCCCCCCTTCATCTCACTATATTTCATTTCCTGCAGTTATGTGATATTATTGCCTTTTTTTTCCACAGCTATTGATTTAGGTGTATATGGTTATTACAATGCAAAATAAAACAGTTCCCCCATCCATTCTACCTTGTACCATTGAACATTAACTTAATTTGTTTCAAATCTGCATTTGATTTGGCAAGGAAACCATTTATCTTTATGAAGAAAGCCCTCATAAAGTAGGGACTTCAGGAGATCACTGCTTTAAAAATTTAATAGCCTTGTGTCTTATACACTAGAAAAATGAATTAAACCTTCAAATATTATATGTCTCAATGTAACCTTTTTGCATTTCATACTATGTTTAATTCATTATATCCCAGGAAAAAAATTAGATAAAACCTCACTAGATTTAGGGTGGTAGTTGGTTCTCAATTTTGTTTTGACTTGGGCTGGGTATTTCACATTCTGGGATTAAAAGTCCTTCAATACAGTATTAGCAGTTGAATGTAGCTGATGTTCTAGGGATGGAATTACTGGTTGTGTATCTAATTTTCTTGGTTTGGTTCTCAGCACTGATAAGAATCATTAAGTTCTGAAGCCACCAGCAATATCTTTAAGGATGATTTTTGTGGCATGAGCAAAGGAAAAGCTTTCAGAGTCTAATGCAATCACGAATCAAAATATTTTATGTATTATCATTACAAATGGAACCTTTGGACTGCAATGTGGTATAGGATGACTTTTGTATGACTGGTGAATAAATAAGGTAGAAAGCAGAAATATCTAGGAGTGTAATGGAAAAGTTCTGGTTTAGAGAAACAGTCACTGTATGATAAGGCTGATGAACAACACCAACAACCAAGGGAAAAATCAGTTTAGCTGAGTTAAAACTGAGAACTGCTTTAGGTACCCAAGACCCATATTTCTTGGAAAAAACTTTCACATTTTACATTAATATAGTCATTCTGGACATCTTTTAAATGGTGGTTTTCCTTTCTTCAGTTTGTTTTTCTACTCTGACCAATAAGAGGTGTGTGACTTTCATGGAATCATTAACTCATTTTTCATCATCACTGAACACACCAAAATCAGCTCCAGTCAGAAACGTGAATACCTTTCAGGGCCTGGAATTATTGGCCATCTCTGCAGTGCCAGAGGGAAGATAAAGGTCCCATCAACAGACAGATCTGCTGACCACACTGAGACCCCTGAGGCAAAACTCCCCTACCAGAGGCACTAAACCTCTGAACCCCAACATTCAGATTAGACCATACCCTGGCACAGCTCCTCCCACACTCCATTTCTGTGTGCATTTGGAATTCACCCAGGATCATGAATCTTGAACCCAGCAGTCTAGACAGCAGCAGTCCTACTACTCCTTCTTCTTCTCTCCCGACTGTTCTGCCCACTCACACACCTCTTCTGTGACTTCTTTGGTCAGAGAAAAAGAAAAAAAAAAATCCAGTTTCTGAGGTTGATTCCTGGGAAGGTCAGCTTCCCAAACACAACCGACTGGAAGAGCAGACATGAGGCAGACTGTGAAGGTAGACAGCTCATATGGCTTGGTCTGGCTGCGTCTGGCAGGAAGTTTAAGCCTAAATTAGCAAACCAGAAACACATCAACAGGCTCAAGTCAAGACCTGGAAGTCAGTAAAACTGTGCACAAAGATTAGATCACTTACTCAGATGAAGAGCTATAAAGGTGAAAATACCCAACTCTAGGCAGGTTGACCTTCGTAAACTAGGATGAAAGGCACAAACTCAGTATGGCACACAAAGTATAAATATTGTATTGTCTTGCTGCAGTAGTATTTACCAATTAATTGGTTTTACGTTAGAACTCTCAGCATTGAAAAAAATCACAATCCAAAGATACCTAAAATAAGGAGTTTTAAGCAGAGAGGCATCATGAAAGAATGGACAAAAACTTACGCAGGAGAAAAAGCATCTCAGAGGACCCCAAAAAGGGGACAACCAAGTGAAGAGAAGGGGGCAATAAACAGTCAGAAGTTGTGTAAGTAGGGAAAGCAGGAAGCTCATAACGTTCAAATCAAAAATAAACTCCCCATCAGAACAACTTTCTTCAGCCTGCAGCACTGTATTATTGAGCTGTATTCTTTGGTACACCTAAGTTTTATTGATTTTATAACTATAAAGAAAACAGCAGACACTAGAAATACATTGCACAGGTCTCATTACAAATCTTCCTGTCTGTATCTTAGAACATTCTTAAGCTGCATTTAGCAAGCAACCTGGAGAGCGCTGATATACTGTGTACACATATTAGAGACATGACTGTATTTGCCTATTTCTTCCCAGTAGGTAACAACAGGCTGTTTTCATTGGATGATCTCCAGAAATGAAATCAGAGCACAGCATTGTGATTACTCAGCTCATACAACGAATTCCCAGTTTCAGTAAGAATAAGTAACATTCTAATTTAGAGTTGATACTTGACACTGTATACGAGGGGAGGGGTCTACTTTCCATTTTCTCCTTAGACAACAGCAGTAAACTGCAAAACTCCCTGCTAAAATGTATGATCTTTGGAGAATGCTAATTGACCTACTAAAGTTGGCTTATTTTATTTGGTGAAATTTGCTTATCACAGGCCTCTAGGTGCTCTACATAAACAATATAAATGAAAATAATGAATAGACCAAATACCTAAGTGACAATGGGGACCACATCAATAGCTGTCTGCCCAACAGAATTCGGCTTAAAAGAAACGGTATTATAGCATCTGATCATTTCAGAAGAGGGAACTTTCCCCCTTCTGAGGTTTGTTTTATTTCCGAGCACAGGGGGATTTGTTAGTTTGAGGCAGATCAGGTATATCCGCCCCTTGCAGACTGCAGAGCACAGCAGTTCTGTGAATGTGAGTACATGCAGAAGGGATGCCATCCTGTGGGTGTGCAAAGTGGATATTCAGGGAGGGCAGGTGATCCTGAGGAGAATGGAACACACCCCCACTCTGCCAGGGTTGACTTTTCCAGTGCAGGGGCTGGTCTGAGACTACAAAGAGAGCAAAGCTGTTCAGCTCACAGGGAATCTGGTGATTCCCCACAGGCCTGAGGACAGGCACAGCAGCAGCAGAGGTTATCTCTGATTTTATGCACTTTCCAGAGTAGGGAATTTCTCTCGAGATAACCTCAATTATTTTGTTGCTGTTGTTACTATTTCTGTGCATGGAGTCTAGGGAGATTTCTAAGCAGGATGAAACAAGCACATCATCTTCTCATGGAAAGCCTCATCCAGCAGCATTGTTCTTCTCATGGAAAGGCTCATCCCGCAGCAATGTTCTCTCTAGGTCAATCAAGTCAGAAAATAAACCACATATATAGGAACATGGGCAGGATCTGAGAGCAAACCAGTCAACCAGTGTGAGTCACCATAATGCTTGAGGGATATAAACTGTGAAACTGCAAATTTAATATTGAAATAACCAGACTAGACTTATGTTAGCTAGCTAGCAAAACAAAGTTCAGCATTGCCTCATTCACCAGCAGCTCAGAGAGCTTCACTGCTCACTCTGACCTTGCCAGGCCCAGGCTGCCGGTGAGCTGGAGACTCAGGAGGCTCTAGAGCCCCCTTGTCCCATGAGAGCAGCTCTGAAATACCAACTGTGCTCCCTGAGGGACAGGGACAGGCCATCCTCCACTTGGGAAAGCAGGATCCCAGGCAGGAGCAAACACTGCCTGCCAAACACGTGTGTCCCACTGACAGCAGCCCAGCCGGGACATCAGACTGTGACGTCTCTGCCACTTCATTCACAATTCCCAGAACTGTGCAACTCAGCTGTCTTAAAACCTAAGTGTTTCTGCTGATTCCCAGGCCAGTGAAACAATAATACCTGTTCTTCTTAGACTTCATACCCCTTCAGAGCAGGTACCTGGAGTCACAGACATTCCTTCTCTTCACGGAGTTAAAAGTTTGGATGGGAAGAAGCCTCATACAATCTCCAGCTAATACAATATGAAACACTCTTCACAGCTGTAATTTCCTGTAGCATCTAAAATGTTTCCTGTTAATATTTTCCATGTTGTTGCTGTTTTTATGAAAAAAATCCCCTAAATATTAACATTTTCAGATGGCAGAATGGAAAAAGCTAATATAACTCTTAGAGACACTGCATACAAATCCAGAAATAGATCTAAAGGCAGATTTCTCAGCACTCCCTAAATTCTGGCATAGAGAACAGACCAAAACTCCAGTCCAACCTTCTGCTTTTCCTCACCCAGTACTCAGATGTTGTAATTTGACCTCGATTCTAGCCAGAAGACAAACCTCATTTCTGTAGCGTAACACAGATCACGAACCTTTATTTTATCATCGTGTCCATACTAATTCCTCCATTCTCCCATTTCCATGGCAAATAATAATCCTACCTTCCTTATAATGCTTGGAGGAGAAAGCTTAGGCTCTTTTTCTGGGAAGTAAATTATAAATATTAACTATAGCTACTCTGTGCTCCTGCTGTTGAAAGATTTTAGCTCAATGGGAGGCTTGAGAGACAGGGAACAATAAACACAACAAAGCTACAAAGTACCCAAAAACTAAACTAAAAAAAAAAAAAAAGCCTTGGGTTTTAGTCCCATGGTGACTCTCAGCTACCCTCAAAAATTCCATTTTAAAAGATTGAACGGCTGCTCATTTTGTGAGCACCTAAAGGATGGGAGGTGGCTACAGTGAGGCCCAGGCCTGTGCCCAGCATTCACTGGGAGCTCTGTTGCCCCAAGAAGACTAGAACATGCCTGACCCTTGCAGACAGCAGCAACAGACCCAGTGAGCAAGTTCCACTATTATTTTGCTGTTTCTTTGTCCGTGCTGCCTGGAGGGCTGAGCCAGCTTGTAGGAGCATTAGTTTGGCTCCTCCGGTTGCCCAGCCCAATTACTCAGCAAAAACCAGCGGGCTGATGGCTCATCTGGTAAGAGGAACTCAGGGACCACCAGCCCTGTCAGTGAAGCTGGCTCATTTAAACCCATGTATGTGTCTGTCTGTCTGCCTATCTCACCACCTGGCACAGGGCTACGGGATTCATGCAGTGGCTCCTCTCTAGCCAAGCAAGAAAAATATCAAATTGGACACATTTGCAAGCCTGTGCAATTACTTGCTGAGTTGAGTGTGCAGATTAACATTTGTTCATGTATTTACCAACTCTTGACCAAATTTTCAGTAATGGTCTCTACAGCTGTGGACGTAATTTGTGTAGTCATAGACCATGGATACTGACATTCGAATGAGAGTGCCCACAAATCTGGGAAAGATTTAACATGGGATCAAGGCATACCTTCTGGGAGTGTACTTGCTCTGGCTAGGCACTCACTTATTCCAGTGGAGAAAACAGTGAATTTGTTGAGATTCTTGGTAGCCACAGTATCAGAAGGCAAGCAGACTAGACTGAAGATAAGAATGTACCTCTAGTTTCAGAAAATCCTGCAAATTGCCCTAGTTTGGGGCTTATACGGACACTGAAAAATTCTCACTCTTCCCAGACAGCATTTCAGACACTGCTCAGTTTGTTTTATGCAGCTTCTGAAGAGCGTTGTAACATTTATCATTTCCAATAAGAAACTTTTCTGCACTGAGAAAATGCATGTGATTTCAGCTTTGTCATAAATCAGTCTTTAAAATTTCTAGCCAGCTTTTTGTTAAAAAGTGAAAAGAACACCCACCAGTGTGATCATCTCATGCCAAGAATGCTGGGGCTGGCAAAGCCCTGTTCCAACAGGAACAAGTCATGACCCTCTGGGACACTCTGAATTGCACTGTCCTGTACATAGAGGTCAATTAAATCAATGGGATGGTATGTGGGATACAAGTGAGCCTCAGAGTCCCTCCAGTGAGCGGGGACTCTTTATTTGCCCACCTTTCTTTCCATGGACAGCTGCAGGTGTTTCTGCCAGGCTAACACAGAGCAGAGCACGGGGCCCACGGATATTTGTAGATTAGTCCTGTAGAGTGCCATTACCAGGTTTTTCAAATTTGTGATCACACGCCCGTACCTTGCCAATTGTATCTCTTCATATTTGGATTATTTAGATGCAAATCCACTGCACATAACAAATTCCCCCTCTCTCAGAACGCAATCGATTTTAAAAGCATGTGAGCGAAAGCCTGAGTGCTCAGAGTCTTTGCAAGTGTCCATGACATGAAAGACTTTAAGTGACTGTAAGCTATTTTGCTTGCTGTCAAGTTGCCAGACGATTTTCTTGCCATTAGCACATGCCTATACAGGCCAAACTAATGCTTGCCTTCTTGGACATATGTGAGGAAATAAATGTAATTACAAGCAAGATGTAATCACGATTGCTTTACTATTAAAGCTGTTGTATGCTCTCACGGTTTAGTTAACAATACATGTAGAAAAGTGGAACTGCTTGATGTTCTCAGAAAAGGGGGAAAAAGATAAATAGGGCCTCTTTCATTTATATCTGTGAAAACACAACATTTAAATGCAGAATTTGACTTTCCAAATATCACACCAAAAACCTTTTAACAAAAACAGCAGGGAGAGAAAGCTCTTTAAACCATGATATTCCATGAAGGATTATGAAAATAGAGGTCATTGCAAGAAAGAGAATTGCAAATACAACTTGAAAAGCTTCTCACATTTGTAAATACATCGAGGAGAATTTATTCCTCTCTGGTTTTGCTACCAAAGGATATTTACAGGTTCCCAGGGAAAAAGGAAGAAAAAAAAAATGACATCAAATTTGATATACTCTGTGTGGTGCAACATGCTGATGTGCAGTAGTAACACTCAACTGAGCTTCAAAGGAAATGAGTTTTCTAGGCTGGAGTTACACATTACAGGCCTGATCCTGACAACACACTGAGCATTTCCTGAGAGCTTTCGTGTGCCCTCAGCTCTCACTGAATTCAGAGACAGCTTTTGATTTCTTTTGGTGCTGGATTATGATCAGAAGTAATTAGACAAAAACGTAGTGTTCTTCAAAGCTAGAGCTGAAGCTCATCTTCTTACTGAGTCCATCACACTGAGGCCCCTGTCCTTCATTAGGGCCCCGGAGTGATGAAATAATAAAAATTAGGCTCCTAATAACCAAGCGAATCTTGGTTTGCCTGTTCAGACAGCCCCAGACTCACACAATGACATCTCTTACACACCCAGCACGAGAACAAAAGGCATTTGGGACACATGCATAGGTGCTTTGGCACACTGCTGGCACACAAGTGGCTGAGCACATTCCCAAGCATTTGACTGACAGCTCTGATTAGCAGCTTTCCATACCCGGGATCAGTGAGGTCTGTTTTTCAGCAAACCCCAAGTACCAACAGTCTTAAAATTACACCTCTTTAACGCACAGGCTATCCTATTTCCAAGCAACTAAGCCCACTGCCATGTGTGGAGGACGTGCAGGCAGCCCCTTCAGACGCGAGCCATGGGAGGTGCTAATTTGTGACAGACGCAGCCAGTAGGTCGTGTTCCCCATCCATTGCTGATGAACTATTCCCACAAACTTCAGATGTTCACTTCAGGTGGTATGTGCACTCTCAGATAACCAAAGCATAAAACTCCTGACTTGAACTAGACTATCTGAAATTTCAGATATTTCTAAACTTGGGCCATGAAAATAAACGGAATGACGTGAAAATGAATGGAGTGACATGTACCAGAACCAGCCTGCCCTACCTAAACTTTTTGTGCCTCCAAATGCTGGAGAAGATCTCCCTGAAGTCTGTGTCACAGTACAGCTGATAGTTATCCCCGCTGAAACCAGTCCAAACCCTGCTCATCTCTGCAAAGGGCCACATCCAGGTCTGTCTTTGCTGCTCCAGATACACAGCTTTGCTTGAACTTGTCAGGTACCTTACAGCTGCAAGGTGAAACTGAGGACTGGAATCAACAGCAAAGCTCTCACAAGTTTTAGCAGAACTAGGATTTCACATTATGATTTCCTTCTGTGCGAAAAAAAATCAAGGGGGGACGGAGCTCAACTTCTCACTGCCCAAACATCTGATACCAATAATACTTCTTTTACTCTGTCCAAAACTATATTTAAATTGCATTTCTGGCAGGTTTTGAGATGTATGATATAGATCTCCTGCTATCACATCAGATGTAGTTTCCTTCAGAACTGTTGAACCAGATGTAAAATGTGAGAGATGTAAAAAGTAAAATAAAAACCCTGCTCAGAGTAAAGTGTTTCTGACATGTGGCTATTATATATGGGATTTTAGATGTATATCTCCACTCCAGCCATTTAAGAAGGTACACAGTACCGTAACTCTATTGGAGCTGATTAGTGCCAGCTACTTGTGATCAGTAGGAATTTAAAAACCAAGGGCTGCCAAACACTAACAATTTATAAACTGTATGCCAGCAATGTGCTGCAACTGAATATTCTGTAGTGCACTTAATTTCAAAGTAGAGCCATATTTAGAACACCGAGGGGGGGG
>VYZQ01002878.1:35936-56247 GCA_013400655.1 Mystacornis crossleyi | reverse complement strand
GCGCGTGTACATGTCGTATATCATGAGGTGTCGTCGCAGCCGAGTGCGGAGCGGGGGGGGGGGGAGAGAGAGAAGCTAATATATCATGCCAGTATTTGATTTTCAGCACTTAGAACTGTACATGTTTCTTACTGACAATGAGAACCAGAGGCGGAGAGTGAAAGGGATTCTTGTGTGGTTGTCAAGCAGTTGCACAGACAACAGGTATAGTTGTAAAGTAATTCCCCCTTTTCAAGCATAAAATTGTCTCTTACAAACCTCAGTCGCAAATGTGTGTAGGTAAAGATTTGAGCTACAAATGAAGAGCAGTGAATGAGTTCTTTGGCAGCAAAGGTGAGTCAAAGCACGGGCGACACCGGGGAAGAAACAGCTGCACTCCCAGCACATTAACATCCTGATTGTATCCCACTCCCCACAGACCCAATGATCACTTGCATGACATTCAACACTGTCTGAGGAGCAAAGGAATTCAACCGACTGTCTGCTCTTAAGAGAGAAGGGCAATGATTCTCCTGTCACTAGTTTTATCTCTTTGCGACCCCTTTTTAGTTCAAGGAAATCATTCCTGATTTATTGTACTGAGAAGAGTATTAGTCTCAGCCTATTTCATTGGAAGACCACAAGCCCTCCAAAAAGCAGGGCTTCCTGTCTCCCGGGACTCGAATTTGTCCCTCCCTGGTGACTGTGTGTGTCTATCAACATCCCAAAGACACTATGTTGCACACTGCCTTCAGGTATATACTGCACCGTGAACCACTCTAAAAATTAATGTAACTGTGTCATGCGACCAAACCAAGAGAAAAAGAAGTGGGGAGAAAAAGCTATAAAGGCAGTACATCCCATCATCAGGAATCAAAAAAGCCTTCTGAGAAAAAAAAATCCAATGAGACAAAAATTCATCCTGATCCCAGGAGAAAGGAGATGGCTTTGTCATCTGCAGCACCCTGACACCAGCTCGGCGACGCAGAGAGGGACCCTACTGACAAATGGGCACAGAGATGAATCTGCTGTAAAGCAAAGAAGGCCCCTTCTATCATTCTTGTCCATGAAAGACACCCAAGGGATCATTTTTAGTCTTTTTTACTTAGAACAAAGACGTCCACAACTTAGAAAGCCAAAAAGCCTCACTGAATGGAACCGACTGAGAAGCAGAACTAAATAAAATTCACCCATAATCCTTGTAGTTAGTTTCTATCTACCCAGCATTTTCTGTAAGCACCTAAAACCCCTTAAGTAAACACAATATACTGAAACTATGCTTAGCCAAGTTCCTTTACTTTTAGGCGTTCAAGGAAGCTAAAATGCAAATGAGAACTTTGACACCCTGACTCCCTGATGCAAGACAAGAGGCACAGAAACCAAGCAAGGAGCCCCAACATGACTGGAGAGCAAGGAATGTGATCATTCTCATCCTTGCTGACTTCTAGCTAGTGCTGCTTGGATATTTTAATATCACTGTAATTTGTAATTGTTCAAATTGATGACATCCCAGTTAATGGAGCTATAAAAATTTACACGAGGCTCAAGGCTCAAAGGCATGCCTGTAGGATGGAGCGTGGGGATTTGGGCAAGGGCAGTTAAAGTGGCCTCTTTGCTTCATTCAGGCACAAAATGGGCCTTTGTGATAAAGGTCTGAGAATGTTCAGGGAATGATTTTTATAGTGCCAACAGTCGGGAATTTTTCACACTGCCACTGGCAGGGCAACTTCAGACTCTCTCCACTGTAAATGGCACACAGAATTTCAGAATCACAGAATAGGCTGAGCTGGGAGGGACCCACAAGGATCAAGCCCAACTCCTGGCCCTGCAGAGGGCACCCCAGCAATCCTACATGAGCCCGAGAGCATTGTCCAAACACTTTTTGAGCCCTTTCAGGCTTGGGACCGTGACCACTGCCCTGGGGAGCCTGTTCCAGTGCCCAGCCATCCTAACATGTGAACATCCTGACATTCCCAGAGAGCTAACATGGGAATCCCTGAAAACATGTTTGGAGCATTTCACCCCAGCACAGCCAGCTGAGGGGCAGCATGCTGAGGGCCCAGCAGTACTTGGGGTTCTGAATTCAGGGCCAAGAGTGTTACACATTCTGCCGGAGCACACGTCGTCCTTCGGGCGCAGGAAGAGTCGCGATACACCCTGGCTTACCCGAAGGGCCTGAGCAGAAGTTGTGGAGTTAGGTATTTGTTATGACAAATGTAGAGGTTTCTCAATAGGTATTTTAATTTGGGATCCTGCACTGAATTGCCACACCTTGGTCCTGCAAATACAATGTGGATATGGCAAACATTTGGAAACATGGGAACCCTGATGTTCTCTCATGTAGTACTGGAAAAGATCAGTATAGACTGTGTTCAATAGTTGCTGGTTATGATTTTACACATATTTTTAGAGAAATGCTGCAATTCTTTAAAAAAAGAGAAATTGATCTTAATGGTAAGTGACACTTTAGTTCAGTCACAATTACAATCAACCAGACTTACTTTTCGCATTAGTAGCAGGATATGATCCTTAAGTTCATACAGGGTTAAGTTTGTCATCCTCAGAGATTTCTTAATGACCCTTGTTATCTAAACCCCGACTCAGAATGGTGGCTGTGGATTATGTTTTCAATGCACATCCTTAGACATATTAGGACACGAAGTGAACCTGACAGGGAGAAGAATATTTCCTTTCTCCTCTGAAATGCCCCAGGAGAGTTTTCTGCAGGTGACCTCTTCAGACCCTGGCTCTACATTAGAGTTATTGTCCTGAGAGAAGATTCAGTTAAAACACACAATTCATTTCATATAGTGCTCTTGAGTTTATTCTTGGTGGCAGCTAACTTGTAAAATTTTATTATGGATTCTTCTTTGGTTTGCTTGATGGAAAACAATTATTCTATCATCAAGTCTAAATGATATACCTTGCTAGACTACACAATTTTCTTTCCATTACTATTTTCAGATAAAATGTTAATTTCTGCTTAGAAAGAAGTTCCAAAACATCCTTCCTAACATATTACCAATATATTAATTTAGATGTCACACTTCTAAATGGCTGTGTTCAAGCAGGTTTCTTATCCTAAAACAAGACTTATGACTTCTGAATACAAGCTCTTGACTAAAATTAATAATAATAATAATAATGCAATAACGTAGCACTGTGCTGGTGTCCCTTGTGAGAGCAGAGCTGGCTGTTGGTATGAGTTCACCTATGCCTGAAACTGCCTACACTGTCACCAGAGAGAAAGACAAAGCAGCAGAGTCCTACCCTGGGAAGTGAAGCTGCAGCACAGAAAAATATGCAACTCCTGCCCAAAGAAAAGGGCTATCTCTGAGAGGCAGCCACGTCTCCAGAGCCCTGCCCGGCCCCAGCAGCAGCAGCAGGGACCTGTTGGAGCAGCAGTGCCCTGCTTTTCCGGCTCAGCTCTCCGGACAGGCGGCTGCAGCCCTGCTGCTTCCAGAGCCGCCCTGTCCAGCAGCGACTCAGGTGCCTCTGCTCTTCATTACCCAGGGCAGGTGTACCCCAAGCAGCTCAGAGGGTTTCAGAAGGGCTTTGCTGCCACCTAGAACCGAGACTAATAAATCCCAGCTGAGAAGAGAAGCTCGAAACCTGCTCATGTGTGGGGCTCTCAGTCAGTGGAATTTTCTCCACAGCAGACCTGGCATTTACTTGGGGGGAAATGTCAATGACAGCAGAGCTAAGCCCATACAATTTATTTACAAGCATGTTTTGAGATGACTGTGGAGTGTAACTGACCTTGAAATACATTGCTCTGCGAGGACTTTGGCAGGGAGCTATTTTTATGCTACAATAAAATTTCCAGTGCTGTGACCCCACCCTGGTTTCGTGCCATGGCCTTACGCCTGCTCAGAGTGACAGCCCCCAAGCCGAGGCAAGAACCAAAAGCCACCCTCTCTCTTGCCTAAGCCTGTGAGTTGTGTCAGAAAGAGAAGTGGATAATGAACGTATCTGAAACCTCTTAAAACTTCACCAGGATTGGAGAAAAGAACCCACCCATCTACAAACTGCAGCAGGGGCACTCACTTGTAACTAAAGGTGTTCTCAAAAACAGACGAGTTTTTGTTAGATGGGCCTATTTTCTGGAAAAATAGAGCCCTTCAGACATTATATGTCCTCTTTCTTTTACATAGCCATATGCATTGGAAGTCTGATACACACTCAAAACAGGTGAAAAATTCTCACTGATTTCAGAAGTCTGCTTACAGGAAGTTGAGCCCAAAATATTTGTATCAATCCTTTTCTTTTAAATTCTCATGCAACAGTCATTTAAATTGAGGTTCACCTCTTATGCTACAAATTTGGTCTTCCAAAGTTACTGCTTCTAGTAGAACTTTCTCTTGCAAAACAATCTACTGAAGAATTCACAGATACTTTTAGAGCCATAATTCATATATTTGTTATATATCAAGTGAAAAATCCAGGCCACTAAAAATATTATGCAGCTTCTTCAGTGCACTGTGCAGTCAGATTGCTCTGATAAGATGGCAGATGCAACCTAGGAAATTAAAGTAAAGCCAGTGCTGTGGATTTGTATTTTGAATCTGGTTGAAAGCACAACGAACATTTAAAGCAGCTTTGTACAAAGGCCATTCCCAGGGATGAATCTTGTTTTGTAGCAATTAGCATGGTGGGGTCAAAGTCTGTTGAAAAAGCCCAGGTGTCCTAGAGGAAAATGTTCAGAAGGTGATTTTATCTAAGGCTTATTACAATGTCCTAGGAAACCATTCAGTGGGGTTTTTTCATGCTTGTATATACCCTTGAACATCAGTTTGGAGGCAGGCAGAATTATATGATTCCATGGAAATTAACATGGTGATGAATATTAACATGACAATTAATAATACTCTTAAATGTGTGTCATGCAGTTGAGTGAGCCAAGAATGAACCAAATGTATTGTACCAACTAACCCCCCACAGTTACAAGACAGAAATGAACAGCATTTTGTAATTATACACAGTGACATATTTTCTCATATCTACTGCCAAAAAAAATATCACTTTTTGGAATTAAAAGAGAGAGCAGCAAATAGAAACAGCTATGTCATCAGTAATTGCAAACATGTTTTCAGCTCCAGCTTCTGATAATCATCCAAAGGCGTTCTTTTAATTGGTAAAATTGACAACTGTCCAAAAATAGAGGAGTCCTTAAGGGCCATGTTCACTCCTAACAAGTCATATAAAGAAATCAGAGTACCTAGAAAGTTTTGCAATGAGATGGGAATTAGCAACTAAGCAGTACAACCAAAAAATAAACAGTGCTGCTGCTAAAGGGGCTTTTCAGATATTACAAGACTCCATTAACTTTGTCCCATGGGGTCTGATCAAGTTGTCCAGGAGAGATGGACAACAGATTGACTCACTGTATTTAAAATATAACCACCTCTCACAGGAACTCTAAGAGGATTGCTTAAGACAAGTCTTCTTAACCCTAGCGCTCTCTAGCATGTGATAAAACAAGCTGATGAAATCCAAAACAACTTTAGAGCTGATAGAGAGTCAGAGAACTTGGTTTCAGAGCTTTACAACTAAAAGATGATTTTGTAGGGCACCATTCTTAGATGCAGGCGAGATTTCAGTCCAAGATGCTCCTCAGTGGTATCGGGAGAAGCTGATGATCCCCCACCCCACTCACAGGTAAGGTGGCTCATGGGAACGAGGTCTATAAAACCATCCAAAGGCAGGCAGAGGGAGACTTTGCCAGGTCTCCTCTGCAGCCAAAAAGACATTTCATCAGCGTGATCATGTTTGAACATTAAGCCTTACTTAAAAAGGATTATTGCTTGATAACATCGCAGGCAAGCCGGAAAGTAAGGTCCCTGCTCCGAAGTTTCTTATCTAAAGGAATTTTGTCTTTCAAGTATCACACTATAGCCCTGTTAAAGAACGAAGACAGAAGCCCTCAGACTCTGGTCCTCATCGACTGGACAGGAATTAGGACACTGAAAGCATCTAATATTGGGTGTCCAGGGAATTCAGAATACCAAAATATCTGCAAGTCCTAGATGGCATACAAGTAATGAAAAAAAGCTTCAGTTATAACAGCCCTAGTGCTGGTCATTTCCAGCTGGAACTGACCAGGAGAGTTCTCACCAAGAAAAATGTCTTTTTATTCAGCTGGCTGAAAAAACATGCACTAAAAGCCTGTATGAACTACAGTTATCTGTCCCCCCTGCACACAGGTATATTCCATATATCCCATATCAATATTTTGCCAATTTTACTAAAGGTTGTGGAAGAAGTAAGTTGCAAATTTCCTTGAAATCAGCATTTCTCCCTATGATTAGCTGTCTCTTGTCTACTTGCAGTGTTTAAGTGACCGAAAATACTGTATTCTAAGAATAATTAATAAAACTTTTTGGGGCCCAAGAGTTGCCACAGACATATCTTTGTGTACACCATAAACTATGTATAAATATGTATTTTGACAGTTATTGAAAATGTTTGATTTTTCCCAAACACCACAGCTCTTTCCAAACAGCATAGCTTGATGGTATAATGCACATATAAAGATTTTTTAATAGCCTGTTTTATTTATGGTTATTTACTCAGTAGAGTGCATCAAGCCTTCAAAACCTCTGTGGGCTACGTGTGAACTAAGTAGGCATCCACCCATTGTTTTAAAAACGTGTCATTTGCAGTTGATTGGTTGATCTGTAGAGCACACTGCAATCAGACATTGCACTTCAGAAAAAAAAGACTTGACTGTTACTGAGGGGGGTTACCCTGATACTTCTACATCCACAGGGGACAATTCTGCTTCCAGGAGCCAGTGTGAATCCAAAGCATGCCCGTTAACCAACACTCTTATGCTGTTTTTCTCCTCTTGGTAAGTAGCAGGATAATTCAACTCTTTCTGAAACACATGGAAAGTTACAGAGGAGGCAGAGCCCACTGTTAAAAGATTTCCACTAACTCAAATTAAAATAGAGTAGGAGCAAGGATTTAGCAATGTTTCTTTGTTTCTCTCTAGTTCAGCTGGCCTCTTTCATGTAAAACCTGGACTGAAATCTCCTTTCTCAAGTTTTACAACACGCCTAATTCAAACGTGGTAGTACAGGTTGGTAAAGAGAGGATCCGACAAGTAGCACGCCACAAGTTCTTCAAGCCTGAATTATTTCAAGACACGTTTCCCACTGAGTAGGTCAGTACCAAAAATCTGGTTTCTATTTCAGTGCTGTCACTACTGTGTTGATGGTATCTTGGTCATCACTGAACAGCACACCACAGTTTTCTCCCTCTGAATTTGTTTTGGGATATAAAGGTGCAAAGAGTTCTCTAACAACTAGAAATGGTTGTGATTGGTTTTCGTGTTGGTGCTGCTGTCAAGCAAAGTTCCTTTAAATGCTCAAGCTACTCTTCTGCCCTGTGCAGAAACTACTACAATACTATCCCAGATACTATTGCATCACCAACAAAACCGGAAAATATTCAGAGCACTCAAAAGATTTGCAGAGACAGACTTAAGAGGGTAAAATGCATCAAACAATTTACTACAGGCCTATCTATATATCTCAGATATCAAACTCAATTTTAAATGCAAGAAGGGAAAAAGTGAGAGATATGAAATTCATATACTGTAATTAAATGGAAAACACATGCAAACTGTAGCAAAAAATAATAGAAACATGAATCGTCTATGTTGTATCTGCCTGTTATTATGGCAGGAGTGGCAATGATTAGTAGAAATAGGGTTGCAAAATTATTTCTTATATAATATCACTTCCTGTGCCCACGGGGTAAATGTGATAAAGACATCTCAGCCTTAGGTGAGGGCAAAGGCAGAAAGCAGAGATCTTTCTGCTGTGAAAGAGGAGCACCCGGTTGCACAGAAGCCAAAGGAGGTGCCAACTTCTCATCCTTTGAAGGTACCAGCAACCAATCTTGGAGCTGGCACACCTCTTGCAGAGAAAGATACACTGCCAGGGACCTGCTGCCTAGATATCCCAGTCAAGGAGAATCTGCTTCGGAGTCACCCTGCACAGGGGAGAAATCCTAAGGATGCTCTAAAAGCTCCAAAATGTTGATTTTGTGGACAGTATTATGTAAATTCAATGGTGCATAAATGTGAATTTTTACATGTACATTTAGACCCACTCTGAGGGCGAATATTCCCGTGCTCAGCATTATTCACGGGCCTTGTGCCATCCCTTTTCATGTATGAAATGTAAACCAGCTCCATTAAAGCACAGACATGGGTGTCTCTCAGGGTCCTGTTCCACACAGGACTGAAGAGGCAGCAGCCGGGCACTGGTATCTAATGGTGGAGGATTTTGCTCTTGCTCTAAGAGTGTAACCCTGAGCTCCTCCAGAAGCAGAACTTTAACTCATTGCCTAACAACACAAGATAAAGCCCTGGCAAGCTTGAGCTGGCAATCTGCATGGAGGATCTCCCCCCTCCACCCAAGCCTGACTCACTGCAGCTCCTTGCAGCTGAAATAAAAAGGGGCAAGATCTTTAATGGTGGTTGAAGCAAGAAATCAATTTGGCTGCCTGTTGGAAGTGCTGAAATAGGTGACCTCAGTGAGGACAGAGGAAGTTTGCAGCACTGAAGTTCCACATTAGCTCTTCTGTCCACGAGAAGCCAGGGTGGGCTGCAGCAGATTTGAGTGATGCTTTCTGTGCAGCTGCACTGAATCCCACACACGCAAGGGAGAGGAAGCTAAACCGGCTTAAAACACCTCTGCTCCCTCCTGTGTCCAGGGGCTGCATCACTCGGGTACATCACTGCAACGGCACACGTGCCCAGCCCTTACATCCACACTGCTTCGAGCCCTGCCGCACTAACAGAACCAACAAAAATGCTCCTGGGTTCTTTACACAGTGTGCTGGCTTTGGAAAAGGTGGAGGGAAGAGGGTGTTTTTCTGCAAACAGGATTTTTCACAAGCAACATAGCCACTTTTTGCTATTACGAATATAAGAGCAATAATAATATATACAGGCCTGAGCAATAATGGAGATCCTGGCAGATATTTTTTCCCTGTCATAAGCACACTGGGCCTAAGGCAAGGTTTTCCTCTATTTAATAAAGTAAATGGAACGGTAGGGAGAAAAATAAAATGAAACAAAAAAACCAGCATTGCCTCTCAAATTACACACCCTGCTAAATATTTAGGGCATTCTTTCCCACAAACATTTCAAATGGATGAGAAAGAGGTTTGTCTTCTTGACAGTTCACATCCTCTTGTGGGCCAGACTCATTCCTCTGGAAGCTCACTGAAGTCAATGATACAGCAGCAAGGATGACAGATGAAGCTCCCGATCCACATTTCAGTGGTACCTGTCTACCATTCAGACAAATCAGCTCAGGATTAAGATGCAAGTGAAGACACTAAAGGTTCAGGTTGAGGAGAGAACTAAAACAGCATAAAGAGTCTAAAATCTGTGGCAAACGTGTGTGTAATTCCACTCTCAGTCTCTTGGTTACAAAGGAAGGGCTTGAGCAATGCAAGAGTGATGTTACTTTTCAGTACCTCCTTAGAGTGACACCTGCTCTGACTGTTTGGGGTTTTTCCCCGACTGTAGTGAATTGCCATCACTACCCTCACTGCACGGCTGGTTACCCTTCTTGTAAAGAACAAAGTGAGAAGAGTTTACTGTTGATTACCAATGGGTCAGCCTGCAAACAACTTTGCAAATCATCAGTTTCAAAACACTTCTAAATTCCTTCAAAACACCAGAAAAACTCCATTGGTCTTTTAAACCGGAAATAGGAAACCTGATTGCAGTAACAGGCCGAAACCAATCTGAATTTATTAACAATTGAATTAGAAGTTCACCACAAGTCCAAACGAAAATCAGTAAAGCAGTCATTAGATCAAGTAAAAATGAAAGTGAGGAAGACAAGAAGCAATAGCTGTAATCATCCATCCAAAATTAACTTATCAGCTATCAAACAAATAACTGCTGTGTTAAAAGCTTTTTCACATTAGGCCACTTGTTCTTCATAATAATTAAAATACAATGCTTTAATAAAAGATTTTCATTTATATTCTGATAGTTAAGCTAGCACTAAACTTGATTTTGGGCTGTTCTCAATTAAGAACTGTTTATGGTCTCCAAAATCCTTTCTTGGATGCTTCTGAGGGTCTGCACCAGAAAGAGGAGGGGAAAACTGGCAAATCATTATAGAGATATGAGAGATGTGCTGGGGAAAAAGAGTAACCTCCCCCATGGAATCTGGATTCCAAACTCAACCAAAGCCAAGCTGCAATGAAATGTAAAACTTTGGCCAAATTCCTGAATTCTAATATCATGATTTTCATTTACTGTACTTATTTTGCAGCACGTATTGACTTCACATTGGGCAAACCACCATTTTTGTGACAAATTTTCCATCTGAGAGGCTTTCCTCTACCATTTCCCAGCCCTACCTCCCATACTGAGCTCCCCACGTCCTACCCTGTGTGAGCTTCATCCCCAAGGCACAGAGCTGCCCTCTGCCAACCCCATCCCTGCTGACTGTGAGGATGAGCACGTCCCGAGCCACCCTGGCGTCCCATCCCCCAGATTTTTGGAGGCCACCTCGCTGCCTCACGCCGTGCTGAGGCACAGAGGCACAGCACACACCCTCTGATATCACCCTCCCCACTGCTCCGCGACGGGGAAACGACGAGCACACGACAAAGAGGCAGCCACTGTTCTTCCTCACTTCAAAAGACAATACCCTGGCACTAATAATCCTTCACACTTAGTAACAGCCAGCTTTATAAACAGTAATTAAAGATGCCTTCTGGTGTACCTGCAAAGGAAGCACGATTTTCGTTCTCCACAAGGACCACATTTTCTTTCGTGACTTCTGATTAAAGGAGCCAATCTTAAGCACAAAAGCCTTAATTTTCAGGGGAACAAGCAGCTACAGGTCACATATTATAACCTTTTAACAGTGTCTCCTAACAGCAGCTAAAAGTTAAAATCTGAGATTTTCAGCAGAAAGCCTCACATTTTTTCATTTCTGAAATTTTCTGCATACTGCTAATCAGTAATTTTGAAAGAATGGCAAGATTCACACAGCACAGATTGTGAAATCTGCTAAATCATTTCTACACATACATAAAGAAAAAAAATCCCTTGCTTATTCCCCTGACATCGCATTGCGTAAACCTGCCAGGGATGAATTAAAGCAGCATTGTGAGATTCACTGTATTGACTGTTCATTGGCCTGTGCCTCTCCTTTTATTTTTAATCTTCAAACTGGCCAAGGCTTTTACCACTCACCATTTCTCCAAAAATTAAGCCCCCTCTGAGCACTATCTGGAAGTGAAAACTGGTGATGGTTACCACCCTGCCCACTCAGAAAACCCAGCGCAACCTGGGTGAGCCCAGAGACGCCAAGTCACTGCTCTGTCTAATTACAAACCCGAGGCAGATTAACCTTTGATGACTAAATTAATCTTCTAAATAAAATGAATATGCATCAGCCTGCAAATTAGGATTAAACGCTTAGCAGAATCTTTATGTGATCAAGCAGGTTTTGTGGTGCAGATGTTAACCATTAACATAAAGCAATAAAATCATTCTTTTTTTCTTATAATAACACCTAACAATTCCAAAGCCACCTTTCATCTGAGAATCTCAAAGGGTTTCATAAACATAATTAATTAACCCTCTCAGCATCTGAGACAAGAGCATAATAATATCCCCATGAAACAGCTGAAGAAACAGAGGCGCAGCAAGGTCCTGGATCGCGTGCCTCGGACTGTGCATAATGGGGATGTTAAATGCTTTGAAGAGAAAGAAAAGACCAGGTTTACACTGCCTCCAGCCCTGCTCTCACGTAGACAGGCAGGGTGGCTTCTCCATGAGGCTGAACTCCTGTCATGTTTGCACATCCCTCTGCCAGAAATGCCCATGGAGGTTCTGGACAGCCTTTGAGGTTGGCATCATCTCCACCAGGCACTGGGACACAGGAGAGGTGGGCACGGCATCACCTGCCATCTGCACCAGCACAGCTTTCCCTGGAAAAAACAATGGAATTTGTCTCACCAGGGACCAAATGAAAACAAACTTCACTCTGGTACCTAGTTTTGAATTAAATCATTCCAGCACTGCTGGTGAAACTTTTCTAGAGGGAAAAAAACTGTTTCTTATGGATTTTTTGGGGGGCAGTAAGAATTACCAGTCCCTTGAGGTATCTTTTTCTCACACATGCAGACCATTTAGTCACAAGGAGACCCCAGTGACAGCATTCCCACTTTTTTTTTGGACTGCTGGTATCCCTGCAATGTGATTCTTATGTCTACATGGAGTAAAAAACTGACATGGAAAGTTACCACTTCCATCCGCATTCTGACACCGACATGCAAAGAGATGTGCCTGTGGTTCTTCCAGGCTCTCACAGAAGACCAAATGTTTCCAGGGAATCAAGGAAAACTGCTGAGAACTACTTTCTGCGCCCTTTCACCAATGGGATATTCATTTCCAAGTGGTTTACAATAAGGAATTTCGAAAATGTATACATCACAGCTTTTCAGCCTTACAACCTCTGAATTTAAATTCATTATTTTCAAGTCTTACGCATTTCATTATTATCAAACTGTAAAATTAAGTTTTAATTTGATCTTTTTAAGTCAAAAATAATGTGAGAGTATTGCTGACCTACAGACAGGCATATGAGAATTCACATTCTTGATATTTCAGTTTGTTGGCACATTTTGTTGTCTAATTGCCGCAGTTTCTCTTGGCATATAAGTTTTCTTTTATGTAAACTAGTCCGCTGGTGTAAAATGTCTGTTGCTGTAAATGTAATTGTATTTGTTTGAGAGGTAACTGGATAAGTTCTCAGTTTAAATTTCTTGGCTCTTAAAAGGAATTTTGAACTAAAAATTTACTATTATGTTAGAATATTGACATCACATATAATTTTGTGACATAAGCGACTTCCACAGTACTGGAAGTTGGACATTGAAAAGCACTTGTTGTTTTCATACAATGACTGCTAAAATCCATGGAAAAATTCCAAGGACTTTAATAAGCTTTGAATTGGGCACATTATTACTATGAATGTAATTCTGGATACCTCCCATAACATCTAGGCCATGTGAGAAACTTAAGAAAAGCAATTAACATTCCTCCATCGACTTTTGTATTTACATTTGAAATTTACCATTTAAGACTTTAATTCTCCATAAAACTGCTTAAATATACATAACTTCGGTGTTATTTGAACGTTTTATGATCTTCCTGAAATGATCTGCTAATTAAAATCACTTACTTAACTTAGTATCTTAAATTTACCTACTTTTATTTTATTTGGAAGGAATTGGATTTAATGTGCAGGTTTTGTTCATTTTCTTTCTGAGGAAATCTTAATTTGTAAGGAAAATTATGATTATATGGTGGGGACAAGGATGTCTTGAAGGCTGCAGACTTAGACTAGGGGTAATCATTAGCTACCAGACTAGTGGTAATCATTAGCTACCATGTATGACATGAAGTATATAATTAAGAAATAAATTTATTACAGAAACTTGGAATTATCAATTAAAAAGTAGTCAGTGTGGTCCCCCAAGGTCTGATATGATTACCTGCCTTATCTGGGCTGTCACTTCCAATGCTGGTTGGAATCTCAAAGACCTCAGAGGGGGCTCCCTGCGTCAAGTTAAATAAATGAGACAACCTTAGTGGAAAAATGCAATGATACAAGCGGGTGCAAACTAAACTCTTGTAGAGGAGAATAAAGAGATCAGTTTAAACCTGAATATTACTGGCAAGCTGTTCTTCCTTCCTACTGTACTTCTGAATGGACTGGCAGGACCATTCCCTCTGTGGCTGTACCCCAGTCTGCTTGATGTGTTTAAGGAATGCTGAACCTTGAGGGCATTAAAGGACACTCCAGCCTCCTACATATTTTTTTCTTACTTATTACCTCTGCAGACTTTGATTTTTCCTTTGAGTTTCCTCAGGTTTAAGGCCAGATGAGACAGTTAAATTATCTAGTCTGACCTTGCATATACCCTAGGCCACTAAGCTACACTCCCTGGCCTCCTTTTCTCTAAGCTTCCTGTCATCCCACTGATCCACAAACATGTCTCAATTATGAGGCAGTGAATCGGTGTAAAAAAATAAACAGCTCCTCCCACCTGCCTTTGTCTCCAAAATCTCAGCTCCAGCAAAATTCTGTTGCTCACCCTGAAACAGAATTTAAAATTTGGCATCCTCTGATGAATTAGATTTTGTTTTTTGTGCAGAGCGTCTCACATCTTTATTGCTCTGGGCTCTAGTTTGGACTAAAAATAAAATTAATAGAAAGTGTCACCTCATCATATTTTTTACCTGATTGGTGTAGATGGATCTTAAATACTTTATATCCAGCTATGGAGGCTGAGTACACCTATTTACGAATTCAGATAAAAACTGAATGAAGTTAAAACACAAGTTGTTCATCCACAGACTCAACATAAAAACCTAATTTTTAGAACCACTATAAAACTTCTTCAAACCAATATACATCAAGAAACATAACACACGGTTCACAACTCCAGTACCTGCCTACACAGTGAAACTTTTGACATTTACCAGAAACAAAGAAAAAGAGAATAACAGTCCAAAACTCATGATAGGGTTTTTCAGGATATGATTTGAAGACTGTCTGTTGGCTCCAAAATAAAGACTCCTGGAGACACAAGGAGCCTGACAGACAGTGATTGCCTCCTCTTTTAAAACTGTGCTGACAGCATCAACTCTTGTTCACTTTGGTATCAGGGAGTGCCAGGAAGAGTGAAACACTTCTTACCTTACCACGTCATGCAAAATTTAGCACCTCTGTCTTTCCCTGGATTCGCCCCACGAGCGTTCCAAACGTGCACAACAAAACCACATGAAACTCAGATGATTTCAGATCACGTTACAAAGTCAAAACACAGAACAGATTCACAGAAACATTTGCTAAGGTTCACCAACCTGTTGAGTGAACCTGGGCCCCATTCCAAGTAAATCTGGATTGATTAATGTTTTCTTTAAATCAACGTCACCTGATGTTCTTTGCTACTGATGTGAATCTCAGCTTTTCCTTCTCTCTTTGGGATTTTGGACTGGTGTAAGTACAGAGCTGAAAACAGCACATGGAATGCACATTCATCTATGTATAACTGAAGAACATGTATCACTGCTTCTGCAGGGAAATGAAATATTGCAAAACCTGCATCCCTCCAGCCTCATCAGTATTTTGCACTATTATGAGCTTTTGGGGGGAGGGCTTGGAATCTTTTTTCAAACTGTTCATGCATTTAAGAACACTGCAGTGAACGAGCTCATTCACATTTCAACCATGGGACCAAATCGAGATACACTCAGCTCTACAAGGAATGGAACCTTTCTAATGGATCTCTTGAAATCAGTGGAACTACTTATGGAGTAATACACCATTGTGAGTGAGAGCTACTGTAAATAAGCTTTGGAAACTATATTCCAGCTACAGCTGTGCTCAATGGTTTGTAATATTCCAGCACATGCTAAATATAAATAAATGAAATAAAGTAGGAGATAGTGATACTCTGATTTCTGCTCTGACTGTACATTTGTTGGGAATGTCTGAGCAACTAGAATACTACATAAATACCTTGCCATGCCTATGGGATTCCATGCTAGCTTATAATCCATCACTGCAGCAGGCAGCAGCTCTTGGAGACATGCTAAAGAACTTCTAGGTTGAATGCAATTCATTGTTACACTCTCTGGTTGTGTGTTTATTTCCTCTTGCAGGAAGAAGTGGCTACACGTGTACGTATGCATATTTCCCACTATATGCTGGAAATTTCACTAAAAATTTGCACCATATTAAATAATTATTGACCAAAAGCTCTGTATTTTATCACTTGATTGATCTTCTTTTTTCAAATTGAATTAAAAAGAAATCAAAAAACGAATTTTTACAAATTCTTTTTCAGCAACCTTTACATTCAGGAACTCTACTTTGAACACAGCATGTCTATACCTACATCTTTATCTGAAAGTGACAAGTTTTCAGGATTGAGACAGGTAAAACTATTTAGATAAACAAGAAGAACCTGTCCCACCCTCTTCTCACTAGACATACGTAAGTATGTATTTTGTGTATCTAAAAAATACCTGTTCACCACATAGTTGTGCTATTTAATTTCTTCATTTCTGACTCCTAGTTTCAGAGAAACAAAAAACTAAGGAAAATGTTAAAGAACTGCCAAAGTTTCTGTTGGAATAGAAAAGGAACAGGAATATTGTAAGACTGAATCTTCCCTCAGTTTCTTCTGGCCAATTTGTAGTCCCAGCAGATTTGCACAAACTTTGAACAAGCACAGAGGCCTGGCAGTGCTGACATGAGCTGAACCCTCTCGCCTTGTGAAACTCAACGACTGCAACTTCATAGGCAGCTTTGGCAAAACACAGAGAAGATCAACCCGAAAGAAAAAGAGATTTAAAACTGACTAGATTCTTAAGGAGAATTTTTGTCAGCAACTGAAAAAGCCCCCAGCATTTCATCAGGGAACTTTCTAGCAGCTTAATTCCTCACTGATGCGTTTGTGCTGCTGGGGTCCATCCCCAGTGTCCTGGGCTCCTGCTTTGCCTTTTGCTGCCGACTTAGACGTCGGTGTCCACTAATGATCTAAAAAAAGGAATCTTTAATGTTCAGGCTGTAAATATGCCACTGAGTCCCAAGAGCCTAACATATGTCAAAGGCATGAAATGATGGCCATGAAAGGGAGCTCTGCATCTGTGTTTGCTTAGCAGAAGAACTGCAGGGCTGACCTGTGGACTGATGTGGCTGTTTAATATGGTCTCTGCAAACCGTTCAATAACATCAGAACTGCTGGTTAATCCTCTTACCAGTACCATTGACATTATTTCATGTTCTACTAATTCCAAGCCATCTGTAGAAATACTTGTCTCTCTGGCAAGTCAATAGAGAGTGGCTGAATTTTCTAAAAGGCTGCAGCTTTAATAATCGTCCGTGTATAATTTCAGAACAAGATTATTATTTTTTATGGGACCATTTCTGCATAATGTTACAGAGTGAGTCTCACCTCATTTTATTAGTGTGAGTCAGGAGAAAAGGTAATGAAAATGCATGGGAAGGACTGAACTTTGGAATAGAATATTCTGAAACAAATATCCAGGTATATTTTGAGATTATATCTCCAAAGGTGTTCACATGCAAAACCCTCAATTATTTCAATTTTGGAAGAATAAAAAAATATATTTCAAATGGGCAAAATAAAAAAGGTGGGATTTGAAAAACTTCAGAGGTATCTATATTTCTATTTTGCAACTTGAGCAGTTTTTGCAATGTTTTCCCTTTCATTTGGATTTCCCATGTAGTCTCTGTGATAATTGTAAAAACTGACACAGTCAGGTTTTTCGTATGGTAATTCCCAATTCAGTGTTGAGCATTACAAAAAAAACACTCAAAATTACCCAAAAATGAAAGAAGAAAATGCCTGGTTATAAAAACAATCTCTCTTAATGATTTTCCCATGCATTTCCAGAGTCCCAAAGAGTGCTAGACCATGGAGAACGATGCAAGGGAGTGAAAACTTTCTGACTTTGGAAGGAACGAATGTTTTTGAAGCTGTCCAATCATTCTTACCTCTCTTTGCAACCTTTAGGGAGTCACAATCCATCCAGGGGAATCAATTATTGAATGTAACAGTAAGAGCCTTGTGTCACCATTCCTGTCATGTCACTGTCTTCTGTTGGAGTGCACCGTGGGTCTGAAACCAAAGCAGACACAGAGTGTGAATGAACTGCAAAAGAACAAAGCATTTCAAAATCTGGGAGACTGGTTCACACCACTGTCCTGCTCTGAGCACTGCACACCACAGAAACTGGCCAAGGAAAGAATGTTTCTGTATACAATACACTCAGGCCCCCACTATCACTTAATCCCTCTTCCATCTCTGCCAAATTCCAGCTGCAGTTCGTACTCGCCTCCAAAGAAGCAGAGCTAAAAGCAAAGTAAGTAATATCTGTTGGCTCCTTCACCAGCATTTCACAACAGATATCATCTGATTAGGTGCTAAGTGGGACTATTTGCACTTTTGCTTATGGCACATATAATTATGTAATTCTGTATAATGCCCAAATGACTGTTTAAGTAGCAGCTGCACAAAACAGAGAAATTGGTTGGACAGAACAGAAAATACAAATTTAAATCAAACCAGCACAGTAAAAAATACACAGATAATATGTATATCTGTGTGTTTATACAGCTTCAGGGCTATCAAACACAGAACAAGATCATGTCAATGGAACCACTGACAAGCAGGACTTTGCTTCTTCTCTATGAAAGTTTTGCCAGTGATGGTCCAGTGATATTTAACTTACTTTTCCTAATTTTTAGATATCACATGTCCTAATTTCATTTCACAGGAACAGAGCTTCCATGAGCTTTGATTAGAGGAATCACAAAGTATCAAGGTTAGTTTGAAGTGCTGTTATATTTTAAAATACATCCTTCTAAGCATATGGGTAAGGTGGTTGCAGTGGTAGGAGTCTGCCACAGAGGTGCTCCACAGAGGTCAAAAGGAGATCACTATTTGTTTAATTTAAATAAATCAATTTGTTAAACAAGGAGCTGCTGAGATTATACAGTCAGAGGGTGGAGAGCAAAGAAAGATAATTATTTTTGTTTGCATAAATCATTTTCTTATTACTTGGGGATCAGGGTGGTATTGTTTGGGTTTGAGAAAGGAGGGCAAAAGAAGATAACTATCAATTTGCTGATCAGGGTTACGTGGGATTTTGCTGCTGGGGCTGAAGAAAGGAAAGAAGATCATTATTTTTATTTAAATAAATCAATTTGTTGTGATCAGGGATCACATGAGGTTGTGCTGTTTGCAAGGAAAGCATAAGAAATTCTCCTTTATGGATACCTGGTTGCAGAACAAATGTTCAGGCACTATTCTATCAAATGAAAAAGGAAAGAAAAAGAAGGGCTTCAAGACCACACAACTGGATTTCTAATTTTTTCTTCTGAAAGACCTGACTCTGTCATCTTGTATTGGTCTCTAACTTAACAGATTCACTGCTACACTTTTAACAGACTGAATCAGGAATTTATATATATGTATGTGTATGGACATGTATATAAACCATATATACAGACAATTAGAAAGAGAGAAAGAGAGAAAGAAAGAAAGAAAGAAAGAAAGAGAGAAAAAAGAATAGCAGCTACAAGGGCCTGATCCTGCAAAAGGCCTTGTACTTTGGGGCAATGCTGATGCTGATATTGTACAAACTGTGATTGCCTTCCCAGGACATAGGACCAGCTCTCCAGTGGGGAATAGTCACTGAAATCAATGGCCATTCTGTGCACACACACTTTAAGGGCCTGATATTTGTTGCTTCTTTTCTGAGGCAATTAATGAAGCTCTGTGTGTAATTTTAAAGGCCCTTCATGAACTAACTGGAAATCTACAGCACTGAACATCAGTGAACTCATATCCAAAACTAATAGCTTCAGTATCACTGCCAAAAATTGACTAAGCGCTCTTTGTGCCTGCAAATGGGGTTCTGTAGGCAGTATCCTTCTATCTGCCTTCAAGGGATAATCTCCTCTTACAAATAAAACAATTGTTTCATTTGCTCATTGCAATGGTTGAATGAGGCTGCAGAAATGAATCTCACTGGTTTTGAATGTTCTCAAGTCAATCAAGAGAGGATTTGGGGAGTGGGGTTGCTTTCAATTACCATGTGTTGCTATTTGTAAAACTAGTTTTAAAAATGTCTTTTCACAGGTTTGGATGCAACTCATAGAAAATAATAAGCAAACCATTCCTCTCAGTACACCAAATTAAAGGATGGCTTGAATATAGTGTAAAAGTCAAAAATCCATATCTGCCTGATCAAGTGTCCCATATATTAACCTTGGAATGAAAAGAAGGAATGATCCAGTTAGCTCTTTAACAAATAAAACAATGTTTAAGTAATTGCAGAAAAAAGTGGGCCGCAACCATCCCTTGGATACTTTCAGAGCCAGTGGTGTAGTCCAAGGGATCAATTTGTGTCTGTAACAAGAATGATAAATCTAACTAAACATCTTTATTTTTACAGTACGTTAAAGAAGCATTTTTATTTAGTGCAGTCATATATCTCCACATTATTCTGAAGTATGCTTCTTTATTGCTTTTATGTCTCCAGAACTGCCTGAGGAAAGCACCCTTTTCTCCTTGTGTTTCATTGTTGTTACCCTTGTAGAGTATAACATGCATAAACTTGATTATGATTAATTGAGGGCTTTGGCAAATTATGTTTTTATTCCTTTCCATCTAAGTCTTCCATCTGCTCAAGAATTAAAAAAAAAAAAAAAAAGAAATTTTACTTTATAAGGACACT
>VYZQ01002878.1:17976-35747 GCA_013400655.1 Mystacornis crossleyi | reverse complement strand
TAAAAAAAAAAAAAAAAGAAATTTTACATTTATAAGGACACTTAGGGCTTTCTGGGTAAATCATCAGAACAACTGGTTCAGCAGTAAGGGCTACAAGCAAAATCTTCCTTCAGTCTTACATCATCAACACATTAATGCATCTCTATCCTACAAGTGAGGCTGAGAGAGGGCGATAACTGGTCCAACCTCATTCGATCTTGCCGCAGAGCTGGAATTTCAAACTGGATCAAACCAGTTTAGGATATTGCTCAATTAGATCTTGCCAGCCAAAGAGCCACTTGCAGCAGTGAAGTGCGAGGTCTGTAAATATAAACAGCCGTGTCCTTCAGCACAGTGAATGTAACATCACGCTGGCTATTTTTGAGAGGCGCTGGTGAAGTTCTTACCCAAGGTGCTGCAGCTGCACAGCCCAGCCCATTAAACCTGGTGTACCACATCAGATAAGGCCCTTCCTTCAGGGTTTATGATTCAGGTATAAACGCTTGCCATGCCCTGGAAACTGGCAAATGAGGTTGCACTTGGCAGTCTGGGGTCTTCTTAATAGGATGAATGACAGAAGCAAGCAGTCGTGTTTAACCTGTATGACTGCGAGGAGGAAAAGGCAAGGCTTATTCATTTAAAGACAGCCTTGTTCTCCAGCCTTGCTGGCACACAATGGTGATGAAAAGGCAAAATTATTGAGGAATTTGCTCCTCTGAGACCACAGAGTTGAAATAACAAAAACCCCAAACAATTCTAGCAACCAGAACGCAGCTACAATCAGTCTTCAAGAGGCTGGTCTGGACAGCTGGTGGCGTGGGGACAGGGGCTGTGGATTTATGACAAGGTCACCACCAGTGGCATTTTTCTTACTCAGCCAATAACATGAATTGAGTTGTTGGCCTTGGCCCAGGTCCCTGTGAGCAACACTGCAAGTGACTGACACCACACCACTCTTGAAGCACCGCTAAGGAAGGACAGGTTAAATCTGCACACTTGACACTGGCAGGAGCCACAGAGCACTGGTGTGATCTGCTGCGGCAAGTCGGCTGTAAAGGTAGCGACTCCAGTGGGAGGGATAAAAATCATCACCTAAGATGGGTCTAATTGCCTGTAAAGGTGGCATCCAGTGACTAGCAGGAGAGGTACTGCCGTGTCACTGCACACAGCTGGTCAGAGTAGAGGCTGACTAAACACCAAAAGAGAAGGAGTCTGTGGTTCTACTGAACCAAACCAGATGTAGAGGTAGATACAGAGCCTACACTTTCTCTGTCAGAGTTTGCAGAAGATCCTTGTCAAAGATGCACTGACAGCAATGCTGTAAAACCTCTCAGCAGCTCACTGACATAAAATTCTCTTGTAACCTCATAGTAGATCAAGAAACTACTTTGAGTAATAGATACGGTTTGTGTAGAAAAAACAATTATGTGGAAACAGCAATATGGATCAAGAGTTCTCCATGGCAGAGTGAACAAAGCAGAGAGCAACTGTACTGACGAGTGCCACATGGTTGGTAATCCAGGCACTACCCATGTACCAGGAAAAAGCAGTCCCTGCTTAGCAAGGAAAGGAGGGGTGTTCTATTAATCAAATCCAAAACGGTTTAATTCCCAGTTGGACCTCCCTTCATGTTGGTCAAGTGACTTCAGCATTCCACTTCTGAGACTCACAAAAAGGAGAGGCTGCATCTACCCACCACTGCACAGGATCTTAGCAAGAATGATTCACTGGAGTGAACTTTTCCAGTGATACGTATCACCCTTCCCTGCTGCAATGGACGGTTTGGATAGAAGTGAGGGGTGTGTGGTGATTTCACCCCTATGAGAAGCAATCCCTGGACCTCCAGGCCCAAACGGATTGCCACACAGAATATGAGGTGAGATAAATAATCTGGTGACAAAGCTTCTGGAATCTCTGGTCAGAACCCCCTGGAGCTGTTGTCCCAGCTCGCTCTGGGGACTGCTACAACTGCTGCAGCCCCCTCCCCTCCCTCTGCTCACACACTGAGTATACACAAGGGCACGCAGTCAACTCAGTCTTCTGTGGAAAGCTCTGCATGAAGCCTCTTTAATTTCGCTTTGTGCAAGTGTGTGAATCTCATCCTGATACTTTCTGGGTACTCAGGGAAATGTTAGAATGGCAGCACAGAAGAAATGGAAAAGCATTCTCATTCTTTGGCAGCAAATAATTTATTTTATGTCTAACACCCTTTTTCTCTTTTTCCCTGCTGCCTGTGTTTGTGATTGTAAGTGAAATTAATTTCTGAAATGTTTAGCTAACAATTATTGGGGAGAAGATCCCGTCAATCTCTCCAGATAAACAAGAATGGGTTCTGGCTTACACCAATTGCATGGCACATGACAGTCCTATTTTTCTGATTTAACAAATATTAACATTTCTGCCTTTTAGGAGCATTGTGCAAGATTTTTTAGCTTCTGCTGTGACATGGTAAATGGCCAGTACATGCCAAAACTGCCCCTAGTATATAAAAAAGCAAATTTTCCTTATTTTATTTCAAGACAAGACATTGTTCAAATTAAAATTAAAATGCACACAGATTATATCTTCTTTTACATGACTATATGCAAGATGCTATTTAGGGTGTGCCTCTTTTTCTAACCGCAAATTCTTCTAACATCAGATAAAAGAGATTTATCATCATTTTCCCATTTTATCTTCTAACTTTTGCCTAGTGGGAAAGCATAAAGCAGACAGGTGACCCCCCAAAAAGATTGTAGAAAAGAATCTTACATCAAGGCACTTGGCAGAAGCTCAGATGATCTTTTGGAAGTTGCCAACCTTGCCAAAGACTTTCCTTGTTGCCTTGAGCAGACCGCTTTCCTTCCTTGAGCCTCAGTTTCCTGACTGTAAAGTAAAGGCACAGGAAGGTATAACAGTTCTTTCCCTTTTTTTTCTGTCTTATTCCTATTGCAAACCCTTCCAGGCAAATCTGATTATGCACTTAGCAGATGGGGTCTCCAAACTCAGCTGGAGCCTTCAGGCATTCCTGGAGTACAAATAACAATAATGATGATGGAGCATTAAAATACACAGAACTTATTTTTTTGTTCCCTACAATGCGAATCAAACTGTGGCTGGACTTATATTTAACACCACCAGCCAGTTTATTTATGAGAGGATTTATCAGAAGTGGTTGGGTTTAATTTCCTCTAATTCACGCTGTATGAATAATGGCAGCTGTTCGATTTTAATCTAAAACCTGATGATAGGGCTTCCCAGAAATAACAAAAATACCACAATGGAGGTATCCAAACAGTAACTGGAGGAGTCCAGCACAGGCTGATCACACCTGCTGCCTCACACCCCACTCCATCCCCTCCCTACTTCAAATTTTCCAATGGAACCTGCAAAGCCAGGATCACTGAAGTACAGGAATTATTAATGGTAACAAAAAGAACTGTGGGACTCCAAGTGCCTTCTTTGGCATCTTGATTCACAGAAAGAGTTAATCTTTTGTTTTTAGACTGGCTTTTTTTATTTTTAACCAAATGAATATGTTTGTTAAGATGTCTTTCCTACGGTGGAAGGAAGAGGGAGAGGTTGGGGAAAAAAACCCACCATCATTTGCAAATGGAACAAATGCCTGAAGTTAAATATGAATGTGCATCAACAAGCTCACATATTATTGTGGGATGAAAAATAATAACACAAAAAAAAAGGTGGAATTCCTTTTCAAACAAATCAGAGAAAGACTCAAAAGCGGAGGCCAATCAATACCACCCTGTGATCAACAGGATATGCTAAGAATAACTGTATATCATGTGTGGCTTCAAATTTACAACCAGGACATATAATCTCATTGTAAGAAAAGAGTCAAGTTCAAGAACTTAGCCTCTACAGTAAAGCTCTCATTTTAACTAAAGAAGCTGAGGTCGACGGCCTCTCAAATGAAACAGATAAGGCGACATAGGGTTCTTGTCAGAAACAAATGTTATGTCTCTCCCTACTGAAAAGCTTAAAGATATTATCAGCAAAAGCCTAGTTGGGCCTGAAATGGGTCCCAGAGAAGTAATATTAACCAGGCTCCTGGCAGATCATTTATTTATCTCAAGCTAAATTCAATAAAGAGAGCCATATATAAGTGAGGGAAAATAATGCAGCTGCTAGTAATTTATCATTGGATGGAAAGTCATTGTTATCCTTATCTCTCCAATGATGTTCTATTTCCAACTGGTAATGAATTATGGGGCTTGCCACATCTTTACTATGTGACAGGTCAACACTACCTCATGGGTACTGTACTATATTTATGCAATCGATAGAGAGTTTGCTGAGAAAATATTGGCAACCATTTTGTGAGAGTGACCTAGGGCTGCATGGCCTTAGGATCAGTGGTGGTGGTCAGTGGATAGAGCAGCGTTTCTCTACTCCTTTAAAACAAAGATGTCTTTGAATGCTTTAAAAGTATTTTTCACTTTGCTCTTTATAAAAAGCCAAGCATGTGAAGCGAACCACTGGATTGTTAATTAGAAAGCATTCTGCTCATTTAAGCTGGCTCAGCCACCAAAGGGATCTTTTCTGTTCCTTTGTTGCACTTATTAGAGGGATTTATTAAATCAAACTTCAGTACAGACTTATCCAAAATTACTTGTGCCTGTGGTGTTTGGGGCAGAGCAGAGGCACGAAGAGCAGAGGTTTGGCCAGGCTGCTGCTGAGATGTAAGGCCAGGCTAACGAGCAGCACTGGGTGCCCCAGAGAGCTCCCAAATTCCACACTGAGTGCGAAGGTGGAAGCCATGCAACCCAACACTGCATTTGCTCTCCTCAAGTCAGTTGTGAGAGACCCCCCAGCACAACCCCTGCAAGAGAAGCAGTAAAACAACAGCGTGTTGTGATGGATGGCTCCAGGAGGAAGAGCCCTGCTGCAGGGCCAGCTGGCGAGGGAAAGGTTTCTGCAGCAGTCCCTTGTCTGGCTCTGCTCTCTCATCCCTGAACCAATGATGCCCATGTTTTCTCTCTCCACTACTTCTTCCCATTGGGTTCCGTTTTCAATATTCATGAGAAAAACTTAAGTGGATTTAGAAGTTTGTGTTTACACTAAAAAATCAGAAATACACTTTTTAACTTTTATATGTATTGAGAGGGGATGTATATCACAAATAACTAAAAAGTTACGATTTTCAAAAACACCTCTTGAAGAACAAAGAAAATTTCCAAATACACTATAATTATTCAGAAAAATAAGGAAATATTTTAGAATAAACAGTCTTCTCTCACTAATAGTTACCAAATAAATAAAAAACCTGCATAACCACAGTTTGGCCCAGACCACATTTCTAGATTAGGCCACTTAATCTTCATGCCATCTAGCACTATCTCCTCTTGAGCCTTCTGCCTTCTTCTCCACTGAGACTACCCACTTGTGGCCATGGGTTGTCTCAAGAATGGAGCAATCCAGAAAACCCCATTTTGATTTTTTTTAGCTTGGATATGCAGAAAAATACACATCCTTCAAGGCAGAGTAGGAATATATTTGGAAAAAATGAAGGAAACTACAATTTCACCAAAGAGATGCAGCAGCCATGTCAATGGTAAAAGCTACTGATTGTAGTAACGCACGGATTTTTAGTCATGCAAAGGGATGTCCATCATAAGTTGGATCACCAATGGATTTTTAGTCATGCAAACGGATGTCCAACATAAGTTGGATCACCAACAGATTTTTAGTCATGCAAAGGGATGTCCAGATGAGTTGGATCATCAATGCAGAACCCACAGACTTTTCCAGAAGAGCACAATAGGACAGGACTGTACCCATGTGACATCCAAATGGGGCAAGAAGAGGAAAACTAAAGCTGTCCTTTCCCATGATTGTGGGAAAGGGAAATTTGGAAATGCTGGCCAGCTACAGTTCACTTACATAACATATTAGGTGACCTAAATGATACTAACTAAGGTGGCCAAGATTAACTCAGGTGAAAAACAAACGCAGAGAGCTCCATCCATTGTTAAATAACAAGCGTGTTTCCTGGTCGCAGAGACGTACTGTGCCTTCTGGCATGCAGGCAGGTGCTAATATGTCCCTTTGGCTCTGTAGGTTTGGGAAAGTCTTAGTAATGGAAAAACAAGGATGTTGTAGGTGAAGGCTGAAGTCCTTTGGCAGAGCAGCGTGTGCAAGAGCTTGACCAGAGCCTGCTGGATTGCACTTGGGCCGAGCCTGTGATAGCAGCCTGTCAGCTCCCCGAGCATTCACACTCATTCACAAAGATTCAGAGAGTCAATGAGAGCATTACCATATCCTGGAGTAAATAATCTCATTTTCCCATGTACTGACTGCGATATAAATTCCATATGGTTTGGCTATACCAGGAGGGGTCCTGCCCAGATCACATTAACATAAGGAAACTCTGATATTTTCACAATCAGTTCACTCAAGGGGTCATCCAGCTGATGCCAGGAAGGTCTTGCCTTTCTTTTAATAGTTGAGAAAGTATAATGGATTTTTACAATTTAAACAAGCTATGTAAACAGGAAAAAAAAAAAATTCTAGGTGTCATAACTCATATAAAACAAGATAATCCAGAGAAGTACATTCCTTGAAATCACCTATTGATTCTGAGCCTATCATAACCAGTAAGGAGTCTGCTACTTGTCAGACACTCTTTCTCATGTAGTTTTAAGCACACTGTCAAAATGCGTATAGCTTCTAGCTCCCAGGCCTTCTACTTACATACAAATCACTCAATTCACAATTTCCACTGTTTGGAGGCCTATCCCAAAATTTTTAAAATAAAAACCCCCAAAACAACAAAACTCTAAAACATTGACTTAAAACTACTTAGGTTTACAGAGGTACAGTCTGGTAAAAATGATGTATGTGTTTAATAATATGTTCCCTGGTTAATAAAATACTAGATTATTTTTGGACTACAGAGTTTAAACGGAAGAAAGTTTAGCCATTAGGAACTTGTTTACTATTACCAAGAGAATAGCCAGTTGGCAGGTCAATAGCTATCATCAGAAATAAAAAACCACAACAGCCACCTGTGCTTAAGGCTTGTCCCTTTTAGGGAAAAAAAAATGAAAGGGCAAGACTTGAGAAGTAAAGCTAGAGCATGCTGGGTTTTCTTCAGTTTAAAAAAAGAATGAGCACTGCATTGAGACTACTGATTTAAGAGTTTAGGGCACATGATAACCAGCTCTTCCAGACTGTTTAAGATAAAATGGGCAGCAAATGCCTGCATCAAAATTTTCTCTATACAACCAATGCAAAGTGTGCTGAATTGTCTTAGGTTCTTCACAGCATAAAGGTTTGCTCAGAAAGGAAGTGTGCACGCAGGGATGTTTCCCCTTTCCTCTGCGGATAGTCCCACCACTGAGCCAGTTGGAGATGGGCCATTTCGAGTCGAAAAGGCCAGCAGACACCTGTGTCAAGTGCATCCTTCCTTTACCAGATGGAAATAATCGGAGCCTTGAGAAAGTTCCCACTGACGGCGAGGTGAGTGGGTCAGAGCGAATCGCAGCCGCAGCGCGCGCACCACAGACACGGCCCCAGCGTCGCTGCCAGAAACGGCACCTCTGCTGTGGAACCCGAGCAGACCTGCTGCCAGCAGGGACCACTGGGAGAGGCCAGGAAATCTCGTTCCTACACAATCTAGGACATACATCAATCCTGACGTTAAATGCAGAGGAGGGTTTTCCCCTCTGATTTCTTGTTTCCACACGAGGACTGCTGTTCTCTTTCTTACCACTCATCTGGGGTTAATGTTTCATTCACCTAGAGACCCCACTGTGTACTTATGTGTGCAGGTACTATATTGACATTTACATATACTTAAAAATTACCTGTCATCATGTGGTGATTCAGATAGTCTCTCGTGTAAGTATAGAGAGCAATTGTATTAGTAAATGAAAACATTTTAAAAACAAGTACCCTTCATAACATATAAAATCCTCCACATTAAAGATACAAACGTTATAGTTCAAATATCAGTTAAATATTGAAAGATTGGATGTTCGGGTGATGGATAAACCTGCAGAAGATGAAATCTTTTTCTTTAACTTATTGACAATGAAACACTTGAATTCAGTTTAAGTTTGGATATTCAAAGGTGTTCCATTTTTCAGTAGGAAAGCAATTTTCATCTAGTAAAATCTGGACTAAAAAAGCAGAGGAGAGGCAGTAGCAACACCTTAAGAACACCCTTGTGCTCCTGACCACCTCCTGGCGGTTTCTTAAGGTTTCTTGAAGTCAAACAGCACCTGGCCAGTTTTATAACAGTTATCCCATTTACAAGTTCCCAGTGGTTTAATGGCTGTTACAGATATTAATGCCTTATCAACTATTGATGCAATTATTCTTCTTATCCACAAGCAAACTCTTAAATAAATAGGCAACTATTAACTTGGCCTCCAGCTGATGACATTTTCTTGCCCATGCTTGTTAGCACAGACTTCCTTTCTGAAATTTGATAAGACATTTACAGAGTAAGAAAGAAAAAAACTAAAAAACACAAACAAACAACCTACACACACACAACAACAGAATAAAAATGAAAACAAAACAAAACAAAAAACAAACAAAAAACCAACAAACAAACAAAAACACAAACAAACAAACAAACAAACAAACAAAAAAACACCTAAGAAAATGATTGCTCCTTGGAACACTTATTTCATTATCACAGGACCTTAACCTGGACTTGTCTAATGTTACATAACTTTTTGGTACCCTGCCCTCTGTTTGTCCTGGTGTCTCACAGTAGCGTTCTCATGGCCCAGAGCCAGCACGTTTCCCAAGGAACCTTCAGCACTCCCTGATGCCAAAGGAAATGCTCCTGCAATGGTCCAGCTTAACAAGGAAGGCAAAGGTAGTGTTGCCTGCAGCTGCTCCTTGCCAAAACACTTGCCAAGAGGCCAGCAAAGGTTGAGGTCACCACTGTACAGCTCGTGCCATGTGCTCCCATATTGAGCAAACCAGACCAGGGCGAGGTACGAAATCTGAATATTGGGACCCCATTTATCAACACAGAAATGAGTGCAGTGAACTCAGCAAACTTCCATGAGAAGCTCGCAGGGGCTGGGCTGGAACACGAGGCTACAGGTCCAATCAGGCAAGGCTGACTGCAGCACAACCAACACAGATCCAGACACCTTTTCAGCACATGCAATACTCATTTTTTTCTTTGAAAGCAAATTGTCAACTCCTAGTTCTCTGCTGGCTTTCTGAACAGCATCTTTTTTCTTTTTCCAAAGTCTCTATCTCCCAGAATCAAGCCTCCATGTACAGAAATAAACACTTCAACTGCCATAAAAATGATGGTGTTTATAATATATAGCGAAGCTCACTAAAAATATTTTAAAGGAAAAGCTTCAGCTCTCCAGGAGTCTTGTTTTAATGTGTATTTCTGTGAAATTCTGAAACTATGCATGTGCTGATTTGCAAAAACTAAATCTCAATATACTCAATTTTTAGTCTCATCTGAGGGTTAGGTTGTGGAGGGAGACACCGCTATATTTTGCTTCCTTTTCTTGTAGAGCCTAAATTCTGTGACTCAGAGAATTGATCCATGAGAACAAGCCAGGGTAGGCAGTAAACTATCCAGGACAAACTCCCTGTCACTCGAGTGTTTAAATCGAGATCGAATGCCTTTCTAAACTATGTGTTCAAGCTCTACCACAAGTTCCATGCAGCAATCACTAAGCAAAACCCTATGGCTTACGGGAGTCAGCCAACATGATTATAATGGTTCCTGCTGGCCTCAAAAACCAGGTGGAATAGAAACTATGGTTGAAATTTATCCACATGCAAAGCCCTGTGATCAAACTTTGAATAGAATTTCAGCCAAAGTGTTTAGAATGTCTTAGGCAACCCTGCATCCAGAGAAATTTTTAGGGAGCGCCACCAAACTACACATGGAGAAGAACGGCTGTGTCAAGCCTTATTAAGGTTTTGTTTTGCAGAGTGTGAGAAGAAATAAAAAGCGTTGCCTTCTGCCCCAGGGTTACTGCTGGAAGAGAAGGACCAGCTGGGACCTCTTGTGGAAAGCAAAGGAAGCTTAACATTTATCTGTTTCTGCTCCCGTTGGTATTTTTTGGAGGAGCTCTTAAAGGGTGAATCTCCAAGAAAAAATAAACGTCTAAGGAAGCTCTTTTGGCTTAGCAGGAAGCTTCAGGAAGGCTGGTGGCTTTGCTATGTATCCTGAGGCTCATCAAACAGCCAGTCCCTAATGATTGATGCTGAGGAGCCAGGAGAGGAGGACAGGCATTGCTGCACATGAGAAGCTCTGGTCTGCAACCTCTGTCACTTCTCCGTTTCAGTAACTCCCACTGTAGAATAAAATTCACCAAGGGAAGCACTGACTCCACAACTCACTAACATAAAACATATGTTGGGGGCAAAATACATAAAACTGCCTTGAGATTTGGAGCAGTTTGGGGAACACGTGACTCCAGCACACTGCATTTGGCCAAGGCCTCTTGCTTCCTCCTGAAGTGGGCAGGTGCCCACTGGTCCTCCCATGTGGGAACACAACCCGGGTCAGTGGGCAGAGACTGGCCACAAATACATTCACACAAACTGTACATGGGTATTAGTAAACACACAGATCCCACCATAAAGGGATTATATTACTCTTCCCCGACGTCTGGATCGCACATTGTTACCAAACAAAGGAAATTATGCAAATAAGTAGCCCCAGAGGCAGAGTAACCATGATCCGCTCCTACTTGTGAATACTGGGCAAACACCTAATAACCAAAATTAATTACCTGCCTCTGCTCATTTTGTTAAATGATCAAAGTAATACATCCAGTGGTTGCACATGAATGTGACTATTTGTACAAAATTACATTTATACAGAAGATGTGCAGGACCTGTAGTATTTGTCATTAGTCACATGTAAGTCACCTTACAGAGGGAATTGCTCCTAATTTCTTAGCACCAGCACTGCAGGACGCAGCCAAACTTCTGCAACATTAAGGTGATGAGGATCTGTAGCAGAGCAAGGGTAGAAACAACTCTTCTTAGAGTTCACCTCGTCCTCATCAGCCCACCTGGCACACATGAAATATTTATGAAATCAATTTCAGAATGACCAGACAAGGTGCTGGAAGCACCACAGTCAGTTCAGCAGTTGGCTCTTCCAGGAGCACTTTGGGAATGAGGATGGAAGTGTAAAACTTCCTTTCCCACAGGATCTCTGCAGTGCATACAGTAACCCTCGGTTCAAGAGATGCTGACGTGCCTCACACACTCCATCATTTGAACACCGTTTGCCCCTTTCAGCAATAGCTGTGCAAAGCACCATTCTATAAGGTTAAATCTTCTTTCCTCATTTCTTCACCATTGCGCAGTATTTTGGATCAGCACTGAATCAAGCCGAGGTCCTTCAAAACCAGTTTTTCTGGAAAAAATGCAACCAGAACGGTGGACGTTGCTCCTGAGTTTGGCTGTCTACAATGAGAACTGTATTACCAACTCACAGGGAGTGGAAAACACAGAACAAGGATACTTACAGGGCCTGGTTCCTGGGCCATTGAAGTCCTAAGGCAGCTTTCTCCTGTCTGGAGTAGGTTTTGAAGGCAGGCTGCTAAAATTCCATCTCAGCAATCCAGTCCATATTTGCTCCCAATAAGGCAGAAGTTTCACAGACCTTATCAAATTCAGCCCATGGTTTCAGTCTCCTTATGAGAGCTTTGGATCTGCCCTCCTGGCAAAGAAAAAGGAAAACTTTACAATAAACATATGGAATTCAGTTGGCTAGGAATTTTGATAAAAGCATGTACAGAAGGAACTCAGTGTCAGTGCAGAACCTGTAAAACACATACATAAATATGCAGTTTCCCTTTCTTTCAGGAATTGTTAGTTGTTCTATTTGATCACAGTACTTCTCCAGCTTCCAGTATTTTTGGATAATGTGTTTGCCTTCATTTGTAATCACTCTATTTGGTGTAGAAGAAAGATTTTTCCAATTTTGTGCTATTATATACCTTAGCATGGAAAGGATTAGATGGGTTTTTCTTTTTCCGTTTAGTCATTATTTAACTGCTTGTGAGCTTCAGGGATTTATATCCCAGTAGGTCTAATTCCAGGATTATAGGTATCTAAATACCCAGTAAATCATTTAGTAGCATATAGGTTTAAGGCAACTCCAAATAACCCCTCCAGTTAGCTCTACAGCTAAAAACTGAAGTTAGCCAGAAGCACTAGATTTGAGCAAGAGTTATTAAGTAATGCACAATCACTAATTTAGAGTCTGAGTCTACTTGCTTCAAAGGTACTGATAAAATTTATACCCACTTCAGTGGAACATGGCAAGGTCCTCAAATCCTCTTGCTTTAGACACTTGCCTTCTTCCTAGCCAAACGCTAATCAAAGTCTCCTCCTCCTCTGATTTAAGGACCAGCTCTCATTCCCATAACCGTTGCATTTTTATTTAGATAAACACTGTCAGGTTGAGTTGACCCAAAATTTAGATTTATTGAAAATGAAATAAAATGAGCAACAGAAAGCTCTCTGTATTTGTTTTTCTAAATTCCAGTGAAAGCAGCTTCTTGGTTTGGACTTCAATTTTCCTTGGCATCATCTACAGCCTGAACATTGAAGCACTGTGCTCGAACATGAAAACAAATAGGGGGCAGACAGAAGTGAAAGAGAGTTATATGTTTTCCTTGTTTGGGCTTAGTGAAAAGTAAGCAAGTGGTATTACAGATCAAAAGCAAATCTGGTTTCTTGCCATCTATTATCCACAATAATCGAAAGCAATACTAATAGCAAAGATAAGGAGATCACTGGGTTTAACTGCCTTGTAATTTGCCCATGCTCCTTTAAACATGGCACAGAGAGCAATCCAGGCTTTTCCCCGGCAGTGGGGCGGGAACAACCATGGATGGTGCCAGCTCCCACCGGGCGTGTCTGGGGTTTGTCCTGCTGGGTTCGGGTGAGGCACTGTTCCACTGGCACCAGCACTGCTGGAGAGGCACAGGTGGCTCGAGGCTGGGTTTCTGGTTTGGTTTGAGGTGTGTGAGGATGTTAAATCCTTCATTTCCTAGCGCTGACTGATTCTCCCCAACCTGTGCAAAAAGGTGCTTCTGTACCTGACCCTTTTCTTGCAGCACGGAGTATCCTGGAGCAGGTGACTCTCAAGGGACACAAACCTCAGCCCTTACCGCACACAGGGAACGAACCTGGCTGTTCTAACAGGGCCTGGAGGAACCAGGACTGGGGTGTGGTGAGGTGATAAAACTCAGCATCCCTCCCACCCTTAAGGGTAAGTGCTTGTTTAAACTCCCTTTATATTGGGTGTGTCAGAGGTGTGGGCCTAGAGGATCTGCCATAGCCAGAATTAACATGTGTTCTTCTTCTGTAGAACAGATATAAAAAGGCCTTTTCTTTCCAGACAGAGACTTTTTGCCTGCACAAGTGTCAACACAAAGTTCATTTCAGGCAAGCTCTGTGGTGAAGAGAAAGGTAAGGTTAGGTGAGGAGCCCTTCCCATCAAACCAAACTTGAAGGAAGGCCAGGACTTCGGGGCTGGATTAGGACTGGGCACATCCCAGCACACAGGGCAGTGAGTAATGCGCATCACCTCAAGAAGGCTTTGAGCCTCAGAAACCACCTTGCATTTGCCGTTTCCTTCCTTATATGGCATCGTATCGTTACTAGATTATATATTATATATAATATGTATACATTTATACACACACATATCTGTATTAGTAGATTATATTCGTTTTCTATGCACTATCTACGATCCTGTGTGCTGGCTCAGGCAATTAGGCCAGTGGACGAGCAGACAATCACAGCTGTCCACACATCCACACACATCCTGCAAGGAATGAGCAACCAAACAGGTAGGTTTGCTTACTCCTGCATGCCTGGATCCACAGTCCAGATAGCCAAAAAAAAAGGGTCAACAGAACATTCCGTTCACTCATCTCCTGGGCAAGAGAAATAAAGTCACCATGTAGCCTTCCTTTACTGACCACTCAATCTTCTCTGCAAGCCATTCCCTACCTATGGCCATGGGGTGTGTTCAGCTCAAGCCTTTTAAATGGCTTTGAGAAAGCTGATTTTTAAATGAATGGACAGTGAAAATGGAGAAATAATATATTCCACTGGTGCCATGTCATCATGGTCCATCATTCATAAAATTTTATGTGTACCTAGACCCCGTCAACAGACCTACTTCAAAGAACTTGCAGGATCAGCAGTCTGTAGCTTCAGAGACAGACAACATCTAAATCCACCACCATTTCAGCAGCATCTCTGCCTGAATATGATAGATAAGGATTTCAGGAAGGCATGTCAAAGATAAAAGGAAAGCTACCCCTTGCTCTTGTTTAATTTCCCTTCCAATTTCCTAAAAGGCCTGTTGCGGGAATGACTGTCACCAGAAAGATACAGGGCCCAATTTACAGCCATTGCACAGAGCTGCAATAAGCAGTTGCAGTCTATAATTTTCAAGTAACACCACATTTATGAAAACTGCAACAATCCCTTTTTCTGTGATTTGTGGACTCTGATGGCAGAAGAGCCAACCTCTCTCTCAGGCAGCAGAGAGCAAGAAGAGAGAAAGATGAAGAAAACCAAATTGGCTGCTGCCTCAGCATGTAGACTGCAAAATAAATAAAAAAAGTCTTAAAAAGTGTTAATAAAATATCCGCTAAGAGTAGAAGGGGAGATTAGAGCTGACAAGTTGGCCATAGGGCCTTCTTCAGGCTCTTCCAGTTAGAACTGAGACAAGCTGACAAGTTGAGAAATTGAACTATGTTGACATGGTCTGCATTTCCATAAATTTCCTCCTCCTTTTTTTATATATTAAAAAAAGAATTTGCAAAATAAAAAGGATAGAATTCAAACTAAGGTCTGTAATATTTTGCAGTTCTAAGCATCCTGTACAAGGCTTTGGAATAAATGCAAGAGTAACTACAAGACCCATCACAGACAATGTGTTGTATTTACTGACGAATCACCTCTAATTTTTTTCACCAAGGATTCTATTTGAGTGGAAAGATTTCAGCATGAGTTGGATGAAGTCCCAGATCATCCTGCAGTTTTTAGGGAGAGCAGTGTTACTACTACAAGAGTGAACCAGAAAACACACTGGTTAAAGCTTATTATCATTTGGGTTTTTTTCAAAATCCTATCAAAATCAGCAGAAAAGCTTTCATTAGGTCTAATCCCTTTCTGAAAAATAGTTTAAATCTTTCTGAATTGGGACTGAAGTTCTGGCAATAGGGACATATTCATGAAGAGTCAAACCCAGAATTCCACATTATCATCAATTCACTCACTCTGTGCTTCAGGCAACTTCAGTGTTTTAAATCTGAAGCGTTTCTTCTTTTACCTCCAAAAAGCCACTCCATTGTTAAATAAATTATAACTATGCCTCTAATTTTGCTGTCTGGGAGTTTCTTTCCTAATTCAAGATTTGGGAACCAGGAGTTTTTCTATAAATTGCTCAGGCAAAAGTAACACAAGCAATTTTCCAAGTACGTAATTTTATTTTTATCATTATCATCATCATCATTGTTATTATTGTCATGATCTTTTCTCTGGCGTTTCAGCTCTTACCTCAGCGAGGTGAGCAGTGCTGCACAGCACGTAGTCTGTGCTTCCCCATTTCAGGAGAGCACAGCCATGCACAGATGAGAGGTCCAACAAAGAGTTTATCACAAGTACATCTAGTATTGTTTCTAATCAGTGAACTGCCCCACAGCAGCACAATGGAGCTGAAGGCTGGCAGGTTACAGAAGTAATCCTCATGCAGTAACAAGGATTTTTCAAGAGAACAGGTTTTTATTAGCTTCAGTCAGACTTTCATTCACAAGGCTGTTTTGATGTTCACTCCACCTTTGCTGGGGCAGTAGAAGGTTTAAAACTTAATCCCTTCTGAGCACAGGGAGCTTGAAAGGCAATGGAATAAATTTGTCCTCACCATATTAGACACGTGTGGAAAGCAAGGAAGACCCTCAGTAGAGTTTAGACCCCTGTAATGAGCTCTGCAATCCTAACCCTCAGCAGCAGAACTTAAGTCATTGGTCCCGCTGGAGAAACAATGCCTGAAAGGGATGAAATTCTGGTGAGGGCGTTCTCGTACATTTTTTTGTTGAGGTTGTGTCAGGAAGAACTCCCTGTGGTGAAGCTGGCTTTAAAAACTGAGAATCCTCTGGGCTTTTGAGATATAAACGTCTGGACCTGTTGCCAGCAAGGTTCCTGCCTCGAGTTTCAAAGCCTAAGAAGGCCCTGGGCACACTCATTCACTACTTCAGGTCAGCTTCTGCTTAATGAAGTTCTAGAGAAGTGGTAAATGATGGTCTCAAGGCTGCCAGTTCCATCTGGGGGACACTGTCTCTGCACTGGAACACCCAGCACCAAAGGAGGCAAACCAGAAAGCTTTGGCAGCACAGCGATGGGCTGGGACCAGGCAGACCAGGGCAGGAACAGCTTTCTTCTTCACTGGCTTCAGTCATTTTCCTACCCAAAGCACCAAGGCTTCTTCAGACTCTCAGGTGGGACTCCTAATGAAAGTAGTTATGAAAGGGCAGAGCTTGATTCACCGAGCTGCCACACTGGCAGTGCATTTACACAACTTCTCCACCCAAAGTCAAGAGGTTTAATCTGTAGGGATAATTGCACCCCTTTGGCAAGGGTGGTACAGAGCACTTGAAAAGGTAATCAAAGCAGGGAAAAAGGGAAAGCAACATCATTTTTGATAATTGGAGCAAAGAGGTAATACATACAGTGTCACAGGGAAGATTGCCCAATGCAATATGCATTTATTCTTATCTCAGAATTGTATTTATCAGAGTAAACCATGCTTAAGTTAAAGGGAAGCACATAAATCTTCTCTTATTGTAATTTTGCAACTCAAAGCAGCTGCTAATTATATTATAGATCTTCCAGAAGTATGTATAGTAATTACCAGTTTCAGCCACATTATTAGACTTGCAAATAGAGTTTGTTCTTTGCAAGCCTGTCAGGAGCAAAGGGTCAGACCAAAACCGGGGTAAATCAGCACAGATTGAAGAACTCAAGTGACAAATCCTAACTGTACTGGACTTACCTGATTTGCACTTGATGAAGACACCACCTTTAAGAAATACTCAGGTTTCCTTGCTGAACTCTTTCCTTTTGGGCTGCTCACCCAAGTTATGAGTTATGTTGGGTTTTTCTGCGTGACCTCCTCATAGACATGNNNNATCAGAGTCTGTCTTGGGCCCAAACTGAGCGTACTGGAATCAGTGACAGCTCACTTCAGGTCTTAAGATCTCTCAGAAAGAAAAATTGATGTTATTGTCCTTAGAGTAGGAGAAAGTTCAAGGCCTATGAAGTCCCTGGGAAGCCCTGGATAAACCACCTGCTACCATGGACGAATGGAAGCACCGCTTTTTGTCAAACAAATGCGCAAAAAGGAAAATATAGTGGAATAACCAAGGTATGGTTATACTCTCCACTTTCTTCATATACTACACTATACAAAATCAGGCATAAATCTTAAGTATTATTTATATATAAATACATACAGGGGAAAAACCACCTATATTATTAATTTGGTCTATTTGTGTGGGTTTCATATCAACTGAGCACTGGCTGGAGTTCTTAAACCAACAGGAACTATGTGGGCAAAAGACTAAAAGATTGCCATGTAAAGTAGAGTTTTCAAAACCATTATGTGAATTATAAGCTGAACTTCCAACATGAAAAGACATTTTTTTATAAAGTACTCTTAGTTGCAGTGTACTTTCATAGAAACTATAGAAGTACTAATATATATCTATTCAGAACTAAAACAAAATCACTATTCAAATCCCTACTTTCTCAAAAGA
>VYZQ01002878.1:4251-17967 GCA_013400655.1 Mystacornis crossleyi | reverse complement strand
TCTCAAAAGAGTTATAGAACTGTAATAGTGAATAAAATATATACAAGTGATTAATATTTTCTGTTAGGCCAGTTGGGGCACTTAAATATCATAATCTCTTCCCACTTCAAGCACAATTTATTCTGTGAAGACACAAAAATGAAAGTATTTGCTTCGTGAATTATAAATTGCAAAACCTTTTGATACCTTTTACTGGAAAGGTTTAACATGAGTGCAAAGCCATATTATTAATGAAAATAACCACATAGTCATTTAAACAATGACATCTTCATATTGCTTTGTAACTGCAGCATCTACTCCTGCAAAGTACTGAGTTTCTTCCATTCTCATTGAGAATAAGAGTTGAAACAAAAGTGGAAAACACTCTCCCATGACCAGATGTATGGGCAATGTTTATTGTGTAACATCCTCCTTGGGAAAAGAATCTAAATAAGAGTTTCAAGATTAATATCCAATTTCCAGGCTTTTACAGTACTTGGCAATCATTCAAATCTAACAGTGAACCAAGGCAAAGACTAAAAAGCCAAAGGCCACAAACCTGTTCAAACTGGTAGAGTGGGTTCAAAGTTTCCTCCAAGATCTTGAGCTGTAGTTCCCACCTATCACTGAAGCAAAAAACCTAGGCAGCCCCACAGATAAGGTCCTATTTACTCTAGATGAACTGAAGTATAATGAATCACGCTTTGGACCTTGCTCTTCAGTTGTAATTAATACCTGATTATTTTGGTTACTCACTGAAGAGTGACTCCAGTATAACCCTTCAGAAGTGTTGGAGCAAAATGACCTGGGGGACAAAAAGAAGGTTAAAAAAAAACCAAAAAGCTGCTAATCGGGAGAAGAATTTTGGGAAAACACTTATGTCTCCTTGCCAAAGTGAAAGTGCATTAAAGTGCCTGCAGTCATTCCTTGTCATTCCATTGTCACTCCTGTTCTTGCTGAAAACTTATTGGGAATCCCACTGACTTTGGAGAACGCAGGGGAGAATGCTCACAAAGAGCAGTGTATGTGTGAAAGAAAGCAGAGACAAGAAAGCAGTGGTAATGCAGAGTCCTTTCTTACCTGTACTTGGCATCTGCAAGGCCCTGTGGTTACATCACCTTGACACAGGACTGGTTTTAGTTCTGTTACTGGATGTGATCCAGACCCTTATGTTCTGACTTTCACCAATGGGAGTGTCAAAAGGATTCCTTCTTTCTTTCCAGTCATGTTACAGGAAGATAGTTATTTTGAGGAAAGTAAAACATTTAATTGTTCTCCTTTAAATAAAGCACAGTACAAGTCCATTTTACCATTCTAAAACTTGGGACATCAAGCCTAAAGAATTTAGAATCATAGAATCAGTATTTATTATGCTCCAGTAGCAGACTCTTACTTATACGACTGCTCATGAAAAATACCCAGTACCGAGCACAGCAGAGCAGAGTCTAAACACATAAGGAGAACCAGCAGAAGAGGAGATGGAATACAGGCTAAGCCAAATGCAGCTTTTTTTAAAATAAATCAGCTCATTCTCCAATGCCAACATTTAGACCAACCTTTTTCTTTTTCTTAGAGAAGCCAAAAAGTTTTTCCTCAGTTTGCAAAATATTTGTGTATCACTTGACATTCTCAGTTCATTAAGTGCTGAAATCCTACTCTGAACATTTACCAAGACCTAGGCTATGACACCTTCTGTCAAACTACTTTTCTGTAGCCTACAATCCCTTTCTACGAGAGAGAACTAAACCAACCTTGCTGATTGTAATTCAAACCCAAAAACTTTCAAAAAGTATGAAATCATCTTAGATTTGAAGATGAGTATTTGTCCTTTGTACTGAGATTCTGAGTCTCATCTCTTGGCAGCTGACAAACAATTGCCACAGCTGGGCAGGATCAGGTCCTGAAAAATGTGTGTGGAACCTCAATGCATTGAACCAAGGTCATCAAGAAACCAGTTTGAAACAGGAAACATCTCTAACCCCGTGGATTATAAAGATTCCATATAACCATGACAAGCGTTTACAGTAAATTCCAGTGTAAGGAACCTCCACCAATAGCTAGAGCTGTGAGCTCTTAAAAAACAGGGTGGCGTCACTTGATTCTTGGAATCAAGGGCACGTCTTAAATTGATGTGAGTGAACTGAAGGGTAAAAACCTGATACATTACCCATTCTTATAGTCATGTCTCATATTTTTAATAGAAATTTAGTAACAAGTCAGTTTTTATCCTGTTGGGTCCCACTGCAGCACCTCACAAGAAATAGCTGTTAGCTGAACAGGCTGGCACTTGGCTGAGCATTCCCAAGGGTTTCACTGCCCTGTCCTCCCTGGACTGGCTGAGCAGGCCAGGTAAACAGCCACTGCCTTTCCCTGAGAGCAGCTCTTGCTGGCAGCTATTCCCAGTTCTGGAAAACAAATTGCAGACCATTATCAGCTTTTCTGGTAATTGCTGCAGGATGGAAACACAGAGTGTAATAAATCACAACGTCATTATCCTAAGGCCTAAATGGTCTGGCATATTTTTGCTTAAGATAGTTAATACAAAAGTGGTGTAGACTGCAATGGCAGATAAAAATATCCTATATTGACTAGCATGCATGGGGGCTTTTTTGTACTTGTTCAGATTATTCACAACACATTTTAAACTAATAAAAATAACACAGTCTTTAGTTACAACTTTTTTTTATAACTCTGTGGGAAGAAAATCCCTCAGTCCTTAAATATGAGAGTCTTTAACTCTGCACAAGGCATTACATCTATTACTACGGTACCACAGATAATGACTGTGGGCTAAAGGTTGGTGTATTTTCATTGCTTGTATTGTCTTTACAGCAAATTTCCAGTGTTCAACTGTATCTTAGTATTTACATGGATGTCACATAATTTCCAGTCTTTCATGCCTGGGCTAAAATAAGTGAACTGGGTTAAAGTTCTCCAAAGTCCAATATAATACATAAACTTCAAAATTCAGACTTTAAAAGAAAGAAGCTGCAAAACCAGGCACTTTCAAACAATCATTAGCTCATGTGAATGGGAGAAAAGTGGTGGGATTTCCCTTGGGATATTCCAAGAACAAATACAGTCCCTGAGCCAACAGGATTGGGGCATTTCAGGGAGGTGCAAGATAGGGAGGTTGTGCTCAAAAATACACATTTAATGTTCAGCCAAGGAGCAACAGTAACGGCACTTGTGGATTTGCCAAGTGCCCAGAGAAAAGTGCAAGGATGGAGGTGAGGGAAAGGAAATAAATAAAACTGGAGGGGAAAAATTATATATAATAGAATTTTGCTTCTCTCTCCAGTTTTAGACCAGCTCATCAAAGCCAAAAGGTAATTCCATTCATTGCAGTATCTCCCATCTTGATCAGATTTTATCCATGAATAAGCAACTGGATTTCTACCAGACAACTGGAAACCTCCCAAAAAGCACAACCCTCTGACGTGCTAGCAACACTGGAATTAGATAAAACATTCACGAGACAGAGCCATGGATTTAGTGGATGTGACTTTCATAAACGCTGGCGTTCAGAAAGAGCAGCTTTATAGAAAACATTTGCCCCTAGTCTACAGTCTCTGCAGAAATGAGTTTAAATTACCTCAATATCAAATACATCTTTTTTAAAAACTTTTTTGATGATGGCATTGTTATTGTTTTCATCCAGTTAAAAAATTAAAGGTTCTGCACAGCTTGTACTAAACAGGTTAGGATTATTATAATCAAATTTTGATTGAAATACTATTAATGATCTGTCCTGGGAATATAAAGTAAGATTTTTGGGTTGATAGCATCTTTGTGATGGAAAATACATATTTTTTATTGGGTTCTTGGAGAAAATACTGTAAAGCTTGTTCATTTTATGTTTTAATCCAGACTGCCTTGTGTATGTGCACGTGGCTGCAAATATTTCCTTATGTTCGTGTCTACAGTAGGAACAGTACACAGGGAGAAAGCCGAGCACAGAGCAAGACAAGGCAATCTGCCTCCTTTCAGCCAAGAGCATGAAAGTGCTACTTAATGCTCCCATGACCAACAGCAACCTTGAGACAGAGGCCAAGGCACCGTCAGTGCCAGACACACCTGGGCCAGCAGCCATGTGAGCCGGGCTGGTCCCCACACTCCAGCCAGGAGGGATTTTCCTGGCCCTGGTACAGCAGTGCACCTCAGGTAGAGGAAGGAGGGTCAGGCTTTTTCTTTCCTGGTAATACTCAGAACTTTGTGCTTTGAAAACAACTGGTACCAGCAATCTGCTGAGCAGCTCTGTGCACAGGTAGATGCTGTGGCACGGAAACAACAAGGCTCCCTTATCTCAGAGGCAGGGCAAAACCATGGAGTGATCCCTATTTAATTGAGAGTTGACAGGTGTTCACATCAAGGATTTAGCTGCAGTGTAACTGCTCTTGAGACAAACTGGGTACCTTTGAACATTGGACAGCTTACTTCCAAATCTTTTACGTTGTGACAGCCCCCGTAATCATTCAGGAAATAAACTGTGGAAGCTCCCAAACGGCATTTTCAAACATGACAGTTTTACTGCCTCCATCTTTACACCAGCTATTCCACAGTCACTACCGTTTTTGGAGTTGTTGGGGGTTTGGATTATATAAGAAGAAAGAACACAGGTTGCTGCTAGTACTCCTAACACAATAGGCACTGCCTCTTAAACAGACTGAACAACTACTTAACGTTGTGGAACAGTCAGTAGTGGTGGCTCTTACACCACCATCTGTCTATGTAAATGCAACTTCTGCAGCTGGTGAGACCTAAGATAATATATTCAAATGCAGAGCACTTGCTACCACTTTGCCGTTATTTCAGCATTATCATAATGCTCAAATTAAATGAATATCAAAGCAGAACAATATGTCACGTCCACTCTGAATTTCAGGTAACAGAGAAAGTACTGTAGACAGAAGTTCTCTCTCTACAAAACATTTTGCTGACTGCAATTATATCAACAAAAATGAAATTCCTATTTATAAGAGTGGATACTGGCAGGGGAAATGCTAAACCAGCTTTGTTAATTCCAACACTGTCAGATATTCCAGTTTGCCAAATACCTGCATTGATTTCTGTGTCTCCTTCCAGCATCACTGGCCATCATGATGGCCGGTCTCACCAATAAGTTTATTGCTGAAAAAAATTTATTGTGGCAAAATTCAGCTAAAATCAGCAGTTCTTTCAGGCACTGGGGCTGTGCCTGATCTGTAGAAGATGCAGCACCTCCTCAATCTACGCATATTCTTCAGCCATGCCCTCAATTCCACTTTAGGCCAAAATCCAGAAGAACATCACAACCTAATCTTCTTGCTCATTTATAGTGGGAAGGAACCCAGGTGCACGAGCTGGATGGGAACTTAGAGAGATGCCTGAGGCACTGGTATCTCCTGGCACATCCCCACTTTTTGCAGTCTTTGCAGGACTAACCATGATCTCGGATATGAGGGTGATGACTGCTGTGTAAGACCTACAACACCCCAGCATTTATCACAGACTTACTGGAGCTGGGGAGCTGAAAGGAGATGCAGAGGCTGGATGAAATCTACAGCTGGCATCTAGTCCCACCTTCCTCCCAGCACAGGGACATTGCCAGCTGTAGATCAAACCTGGCTCTGCCTGGGCAGGTCCTGAAAGCCTCCCTGGATGGATGGTTCCCAGTCTCTCTGGGTGACCTGTTCCCAGCTGCACTGCCCTCTGAAATGCAGTGGGGGGTAGGAAGAGATGGAGAGTTCAGTAAAACTCACAGAACCAGGCCTCTTAGACCTAGCCTAAATACCTTTACTTAGAACAGTAATCAGTTAATAAAATATTTCTAACCTCTTGGTGCATAAGGGTCACGGTATTCCACGGACAACAGTGAAGCATTTAGTGCTTTATCTCTGCTGGAGGGAATCATTCATCTGCAATGGCGCCTGGAGAATGGTGGGTGTTGTCAGAAGGTCAAGTTCCAGCATCAGGGTATGTAACAAACATTAACCACTTCATCCCTCTTCACTGGGCAGTATTTTAATTTCATTTTTTATTGACCTTGATTATTAGTTTATGACAGGTGTAAATTATGGAAGAAGCAAACCTAGATCACCTCCTACAGGCCAAGGAGAGAGGAGACTTTTCCTTCACTGAATATTGTTGTTCCTGAACCTCTACATTCCATTTCTAGTCTCAGCACCTTTAAAGAGCACTGAGTCCATCAGACTGTTCTAGCCATGCTGAACTGCAATTATTTATCTTAGCATTAGATCATTATGGGATGACCTTCTAATACTCAGAATTTTGGGGTTAAGAGCAGGTTCCCTCATAGATGTAAAACAGCCAGGACAACTGAGCACTCCAGGAAATCGAATAAAAGGACACTTTTTTGCCCACTTTATGCAATCAGAAAATACTTTTGCACACGAATCAAGATATTTCTTTTTTTCATTTCTTAGAAACCTCTTCTGCAAAATGGAGCTTATGCAGGCTATTGTAAAATACTGTAGGGGAAAGTGCATATTAAAAGTATAATATATTCTCTTTCCTGATCATGATCTGAGAGTTAAAGTGTGTTTGAAACGTGTTTCGCAATCCAGGCTATGTGATGAGTGATAAGCTATATAGTCATAATTAACAGTAGTGATAAAGAAAATGTATTACATTCTGTACAGCCCTATTTGCATTGCAAAAATCCCTATTTAGATTACAATGAATTCTAAATTACAGAGTAAACAAGTTTTGGCTACATCTTGAGGCCCAGCAGGGAGGAAGGTATCCTTTGCCACCCCAGCAGAGGAATGCTGTTTACATCCGACTGGACTGTGCCCAGAGACTTTGCAGCTTTAACACACAAGGGGCTGCAAACAGACCCTCGAAGTGCTTAGTGGGGTTTATTGGATGGCTCCAGGCTCTCTACTCAACACCAGAAGCTTTTGGCAGTGCTTAACTTTCCCAAAAGTGATTAGGGCTAGGGGGGTTAGGCTGAAGTTAACCTCTACCTGTGAGCCAGCCTGATGGGCAGTAACCTGCCAGGTCACTGAAATGAAACCACTGTTGGTGTTTTCATAAAGAAACAAGTCTGTGATTTCATTTTGGACAAGATGTAGATAAAGAAAAATAGGATATTTGCTTTAAACTTTTTCTTCTCTTTCCCCATACAGAAAATACAGCAATATTCCAGGGGCTTGGATCACCTGGATCTCTGTCAATCCAAGCACCAGAGCGTGTATGGTACAGGCAGTGCTGATCGGGTTAGTTATCATCTCCTCTTAGAGCAGTGTTAAGAAAAGACAAATGTTCACTCTCTGATAGGAGGTCACCTGTGTATATCTGTCACCATTATAAACTCTTCTGTGCTCTAAGTGGTGTTTTTATGAAGTTCCAAATTATGTTATTCTTCCTTTCATTAAGTGCACACACAGGGCTATTAGGAGAGGGGCAGCATCAGTTCTGATGACATCAGGAAGGCAAGAATGTGCCTTTTATTGACCTGGCAGGGTAAGACCAGGTCTGGAAGTGGCACAGATTGTGAACAGAGATATTGGAGCCTGGTTGTCACCTTGTTTCACAACTCAGAGAATCTGATTAAGATTCCCAATTTCTTTTGGACAACCAGGTTCCCACAGCTTTTAGACACTTGCCCCCACAAACAATGACATAAAATATTCTTCCCTGTGGACTTCACAAGACATGAGCAGTCAGGAGTCCCATCTGAAGTCACCCAGAAGGTGAAGGTGTTGCAAAAGACACCAACCCTTTCCTCAGTCACAGGTCCCAGTGCAAAGCCAGACTAAACCAGACCAGCAATGCAGCAGCTGCAGCAGAGTAAATTTTTCTTTATCTGCAAGCACCCAGATCACCAGAGAGAGCCACTGCGCACTCAACCCAAAACATCTAAATTCCAGCCCATTCAGTACTTAGGAACTTCAGTGTTGTTTGAACAGACTTAATAGAGGAATTGGTTCTCCCCTCTCTGTCCAAAATAGCTTAAATTAGTTATTCTTCCAGATATGCTGCAATTTGCTTCTCTGGAAGAAAGAAAAAGAGGCAGGGGTACCTTCAAAGGAGAAGGAATTATCAGGAAGGGTAGGACATTTTTTCCTTCTTACTCTGCTGTGTATCATTGATATTAAAGCTGCTTTTTCCATTTAACCTTAAATTACAATCAAGAAGAAAGTGGTGGATTTTCAATTCTTATTATAAATCAGCCCATATGACTTCAATTTAGGAGTCTAGCTTTGAATGCTTATTTTTCCTGCAAATATTTTCTATAAAAATTGGAGCTGGAATAAAAGCTTGACTGACCAGATATGATTCCTGTTCTCTGGAATGAAGTAGAACACTCCACCTCTCACCTGTGTACTCATGGTGGCTTTATTCTGCATCCTCCCATTTCTTGTTTCACTTGGGATCTGAAGTCCTGAAGAGGCCTGAGCACGTGAATGCAGCCAATTTAAGAAACAAAACAAAGGAAAATAAAAAACAGGTTCGGCGCATAACCCGAGGTGTATCTATGCAATAAGCAGGCACCCAAATCTTCTGGTTCAGGTGACAACAGAAAAAGAAAACAACTTGTTAAAACATTACCTGGAGCAGAAGTTTCTAACTCTGTGCCAGGCGTGGTACATGCTTGAGCAACTCTTTTCAATTAAGTTCTCATCCCAGTGATGCCTCGTGGGTGGCGCGGCTCCGTGCTGTCCTCTGTGAGAGAGCGAGACGTTCCCGCACACGCCTTTGCACTAATTGTTATCTCTGCTGTCCGGGGTGTTCATCCAGAGCCGTGCTCCCATCAGCCCAGCTCAGCACCCTCCTGAGGAACTGGATGCCTCGGTGACACCAACAGCCAAAGAGAGCTGCTGCTCAGCTCCGAAATTCCCCAAAGCATCTTTCCGGATTCCCTCGTGAGGCAGGCGTGTGCCACCAGAGATTGTATAAACCAGCAGCTCCCAAGTCAAAAAAGAATTTTCCATGCATTAGATTTCCAAAGTCAAGAGCAGAATTCCTTAGCAGCTCCTGTGCTCCTTGGCTACTAATTCCCCGTCTGCTGAAGGCAATGACAATGTGACAGAAAAACAGACAGATTTGTCCTGGAAAACAGGAAGACTTTCTGGCTGAATTAGCTTTTCCCTGCTGTCTCTAGAAACAAATCTCCCTAAAATATCAGCAACAAATCAATTTTACTGCTTTTCAGTAGAGAGCAACGAAATTACCTTTTCTGATTTCAACCTTCTTCCAGTGTCACAAACCCATCAGGCCAAATAATCTCCTAAGAATTTACCATATGTTCAAACTGGAACCTGAAAATAGGCTTATTTCTGTTTAGTCTAAATCCAAAGCCACAGAATGAAGTTTATGTTCAAGGTACCTGAATCTGGAACTTCTCAAATTGTGAAGGGTTTAGGTCTGTACTTGCAGCTTTGTTTTTTGTTCCATTTCTAATGAAAGATAACTTAAAAAGTAAGGATTAATGATTTATGGGGTAGTAATCTACAAAAAGCTCTGCATCCAAGGTATTAGAAAGCAATATAAATTCTTTTGTGGAAATGTAAACGGTATTTAAATGTAAGTAGGTATTATACCCAGTTGGTTAGATGGGGACAGTGAGAGTCTCTGACTGGCTTTCCTGGGAATCAGATAGGTCCCTAAATCATTAACTTGGTGTTAAATCACCTTACAGATATAAATAAATTGAGAGACTTATTCAGAGATGTCTTGCAGAATGTAAGTGGTTTCTAGATGAGTGACTCATAAGATCAAAGTCAAGGAAGACACCCATTTAATTAGGGAGGAAAGTCTTGAGCAAATCTCAAAGACACATTTGCCAGGCACAAAACCTTCCCTGTGTTCTCTCCAGTTTCACCTGACTCTTCTGGAACACAGTCGCCCTAAACTACCCTACAAAAAATGGAATGAGTTTGAAACGCAGCTAATCCAGGAGTCCTCCTACAGATTCCAGAACACTGCAACCACCAATAAATATTCACAGGTTTTTCTACAGTGTAAATTATCCAACAGAACAGGTTTGCAATCAGAATCCAGCCTTACACAAGTCAACCTTTAAATTCCACAACTTTACCAGTCCTGCCCTTCAGCTGGACAAGTGGCCCAGGCTGGCAGTGCAGGACCCTGAGGTGATTGCATGGTTCCTTTGTATCACAGATGATCTCTGTCCTGCACAGGGTATTTGCTCATGACATAATGCACCATGCTATTAAGGAACAACTCATCCTTGATGGCTTGTTCAGAGCTAACCAGACACCACAACATTCTTTTGCCATTCAAAAATAAGTGGCACTTTCTTTTTTCTCCAGACAGTCAGTGTATTTCAGCTGATACCTGAGGGCAGGACACTTAGACCCATTTTCCAGTGGATTTTCTGAAATTAAAAAACTGGATGTATTCTTAAAGTCAACACCCAAAAACCTTCCCTTTGTGTGTTTCACATGAATTAGGAAATCTGGTAAACCAGTAAGGAAAAACTATTTGTTCTATGAACTAATGCTTCCTATGTCATAGTTATGAATTGTGTAGGTGTGTCTCCATTGTGGAGTGGAAAAATCGTGGTTCCATACACTTTACAGCATACCTGATTTTTATCCTGGCTGACTTTATTTCAGATATTTATAACTACATTTCACAGTCACTGTTTGGTTTAGTACCATGGCAATTGAAAACTGAATGTACTCAGTGCTGAACTGCCCAGTTATATTTACATTGCTGATTTTTCTCACTCCCCATTGCAACCCAAGACCTTCTTTTCCTGACCATTCACCCTGCATCATGCTGGACTGTCTCTAGCACTTGTCTGGAGAAGAGCAACCATGCTATGCTACGTCTTTGCATTGGTTTAGTTCTTTGATCTCCCCAGAATACAGAAGAGACAAGAACAGAGACACTATAATGTGCTGCTTGTAATTTTCAGTGGATATCACAAAATTCTTCTGAGAAACTGTTGCAAAAAGTGAAGTTCAAAAATTAACTGCAACTTGTCAAAATCTAGTGCATGAGTGCTTATAAAGTGACTCTCTTCCTTGGATCTGGCTGCTTGCAGCACTTCAAAATCTATTAATCTGACATGAAGATAACATTAACGTAAACTCAACTGTTACTTTCCTATAATCCAATTAATCTTGTCAAGCAATATACAAAGTTTCATTTCCCTAAAGCTGCAGAAACTAAATAAGGGAAGATGTCTAATAAGGCCATATTTCCAAGCCCTTTTCCAGGCAGCACTTAGCTCAAAACCTGTTTTAGTAACATAGGTGTGGGTGGCATCACAGGACTGCTGTACACCTCTTCTGCTCCCTCTTGCACTGGTCCATGTTTCATTCAGGAAATGTGCAAGTTACCCTCACCTAAAAACTGACAAACAGGAAAATCTGTTGCACTGACTTATCCTTTAAAAATCACATTTACTGTCATCTCCTCACATTCTTCACTAGAAAAGCTTCTCTGGATTTTCTAGAAAAAGTCATAGTCTGAATGAGGGAACTTTCAACAAAATTATGGTGTACTGTCAATTGTCTGGACTGAGCGTATTTTGCTGAGAAACCACTGTCAGCAACACCACTAGAAACCAGGAGAATCCCAAGAGTGTGTGAGACAGCGTAATGAAGACAACTGAGACAGAACTTGTAAATAATCTGTGCCAAGACTGGACACAGACTACTGTGATCGCTTCCAAACACATTTTCAGTCCTCACCTCTCTTCAACTGTAAAATATGAAGAAATAAGGATGAAAAAGAGCAGGAGAACAAGAGACAGGCATTTCAGGGAACGTAGGGAACAACAAAGGAGTGCAAGTAAAACAGCATCTCAGAAAAAAAGACACATCAATAAAAGTAATTACATCTTTTCCTTTATTTTTCTGCACTTATCTGGTATGATCCTATGCTTTTCTATGCTTTGTTCAAAACAAAGGTATGACTACCCTGATCATTCACCTTTCTGTTACAGCTTTCTCGCAGTTTTGTAACTAAAATCAAGAAGATAGATATAGCATATCTAAAATCAGACATACAGAATGGGATTGCTGCATTGTACTCAGAAGCCTGGCATTGCACACACAAAAAACAAAGAAAAAATAGTTATCTATCACCCTAATTTAAGGTGTGCAATTAGCAAAGCTGGAATGCAAACACTGTTTCTCCTCAAGTCACTGTGGGTGTATAGATGGATGACATATCTAATAAGAAGCTGAGCATCCAGCCACTAAGATGCTCCTATAAGCTGTATCACAATCCTCTTAAGGACTTAGGGAAATCAGAGGCTCGGCTTTGCCATCTGTGGCTTAATAAATATTTTCTTCGGAGGCTTTGTACCTTGTTTTAGCAACCAAGAAAACAGTCATACAGTAATTTCTGAGACATGGCATTACCAGGAGCTTCTTTTTGTCTTTCCTCAACAGCCTCTTTTTGCAAGTGGATGACTTGTGGTAGCTGTGCTGAATGAAGGAGCTGAAACACAGCTTTTGGGTTTCACTGCGTGACCCAGCAAGGCTGCGTTAGATCAAGGGTGCCTGTGCACTGAATCCCTTCTTTGGGAAAGAAGTGTTAAAAGATTGTCACAAAAGCAATACTGACAGGTCCTTTGGAGTGTGCAATGGACTTGCAAATCAGCAGGGTCTCACAGCAAATCAGAGGGATCTCTGAGGAGCAATTCCCATGCTGATCTCTCATGTCCTCAGTTCTGTGGAAGGTGGTATATTAAGAGACGATTGTGTGAAAATTTTAGTATAGCACAGAATCAGGGTTGGAAAAGACCTTCAAGATCATCAAGTCCAATCATCAATTCAGCACCACAGTAACCACACCTAAACCACATCCACAAGTGCCACATCCAGACACCTCTCGAACACTTCCAGAGATGGTGACTCCAACACCTCACTGGGCAGCTTATTCCAATGCCTAATTGCTCTTTCCTTTTTTTTTTTTTTCCCCAATATCGAAACTGAACCTCCTCTGGTGCACCTTAAGGCCATTTCTTTTCATGCTTTTGTTTGAGACATGGCAGAAGAGACTGAGACCTCACTACAACTTTCTTTCACGTAGTTGTAGAGAGCAATGAGGTCTTCTCTGATTGCCCAACTGGGCAATGACTCAAAGGATCCAAAATAATTCCTTCCAGATAAACTATTNTTCAAGATCATCAAGTCCAATCATCAATTCAGCACCACAGTAACCACACCTAAACCACATCCACAAGTGCCACATCCAGACACCTCTCGAACACTTCCAGAGATGGTGACTCCAACACCTCACTGGGCAGCTTATTCCAATGCCTAATTGCTCTTTCCTTTTTTTTTTTTTTCCCCAATATCGAAACTGAACCTCCTCTGGTGCACCTTAAGGCCATTTCTTTTCATGCTTTTGTTTGAGACATGGCAGAAGAGACTGAGACCTCACTACAACTTTCTTTCACGTAGTTGTAGAGAGCAATGAGGTCTTCTCTGATTGCCCAACTGGGCAATGACTCAAAGGATCCANTCCACGCTGGGGCTCCCTACACGAAGGAATTCAAATTCTGCCCCCTCTAACTACCCATATTCCCAAGATCTGGAGCTTCAGAAGTATCCAAATCTGGCTTAGAATAAAGGAAATCAGAAGAATTTGGTCAGCTTTTCTAAAAGAAAGACAAACCAAGGAAATAAAGGTGAATGGCATTTCCCTCTGGAGCTTTAGATGAAGATAAGGAGGGTTTCCAAAGGATGTGAGCATGAAAGGTGCAGGTATTTAAGTAGATGTGAGAAGTTTTCCTAGGGAACTCAA